>JAOTQR010055949.1:0-14247 GCA_025774065.1 Solanum ossicruentum | reverse complement strand
AGAGAGGCTGTTTCCTGGGAACCCTCATCTCAAAACCCGTACGCAAGAAAGAACTAGATATGACAATAAAGAAAGAGGTCTTTATAGCTCTTTATAAAGAGGTCTTTGGCCGAGCTTTCCTTGACATTTTGACCATCATATTCCACATAATATTAAGTAGCTTATCCACCAGCTTGGCCCTCAAACTTGAGCCTTTTTGGAGCACCAACTTGATAGACTGGGGTGGCTATTTTCATATTTCTTCTTCACTTGGGTTGGCCCAATTTGTTAAGTGTTTTGTGATGTCTTTGGGCCATTTTTATTATACTTCTTGGGATGACAATGTAGCCCATTTATGATGCTACGACATGGGCTAAAGTTACCCCCTTGACACGGACTTTATCCATAATCGAACGTGGACAAATTCGACGTCGTGCCTCGTTTCTATTTAACTCACAAATTTAAGCTAAGCAAGTAGGTGACTCACCTGCTATCTTCTAAGTCCTACAAGCACCTCAAATCTCTTAATTCATTTTAAGGCCGTAATCTCCTCAATTCGACACAAAACACGTATACACTCGACCCTCTTAAGCGTTAAACGCACATATAGCCCATTAACGCGAGATTCAAGAACTTTTAAAATTTAGCATCAATTTGACCAATTCATGTCATGTTTCATTTGCATTGTACTAGTATTGTAAGTTGTGGGTGTTACAATCAACCCATTTCTATTCCACCTTACCATATGGCCTCGATGGAGTTAAAGTTATTGAAGGAGTAATTGAGGGATTTGTTGGAGAAGGGTTTTATTAGGCCTAGATAATCACCTTATGGTGCACTAGTGTTGTTTGTGAAGAATAAGGATGGATCCCTACAATCAACCCATTTCTATTCCACCTTACCGTATGGCCTCGGAGGAGTTAAAGTTATTGAAGGAGTAATAAAGGGATTTGTTGGAGAAGGGTTTTATTAGGCCTAGATAATCACCTTATGGTGCACTGGTGTTGTTTGTGAAGAAGAAGGATGGATCCATCAGAATGTACGTTGACTACCGACAACGTAATAGGGTCACCATAAAGAATAAGTACCCTTTCACGAGGATTGATGATTTGTTTAACCAACTTCAAGGGGCTAGTCAGTTCTCTAAGATTTATCTTTGGTCCGGGTGTCATAAAGTGAAGGTGAGGGAGTGTGACATTCCCAAAATGACCTTCCAGATTAGGCATGGGCATTATGAATTTGTGGTTATATCTTTTGGGTTGACCAATGCACCAATCATCTTCATGGTTCTTAAGAATAGGGTCTTTAAACCCTACCTTGATTTGTTTGTGGTGGTCTTCATTAATGATATCTTGATCTATTCTTATAGTTAGGAGGAGCATTTGAGTCATTTCAGGGTAGTGTTGTAAAAATTGAGGGATGAGAAGTTGTATACCAAGTATGAAAATTGACAATTGTTATTGAAAGAGGTTGCCTTTCTAGGTCATGTGGTGCCAGAGGATGGTATTAAGGTGGATGTTATAAAGACGAAAGTGGTTAGAAATTGGCCAAGACCTTTGACTCCATCGGATATTTGAAGCTTCTTTGGCTTAGTGGGTTACTACCAGAGGTTTGTGAATGGGTTCTCTTCTATTGCTTCTCCCATGAATAATTAAATGAAAAGAAGGCTAAGTTTGTGTAGACCGAGGAGTGTGAAAAGAGTTTCCAAACCTTGAAAGATGAGCTTGTGTCCGCTCCTATTTTGTCTCTAATGTAAGGGTTGGAAGGGTTTATTGTGTATTATGATGCCTCTTTGACTAGATTAGGTTGTGTTTTGATGCAAAGTGGTAAGGTAATAGATTATTCTTCTAGGCAATTCAAAGTACATGAAAGGAATTATCCTACTCATGATCTTGAATTGGCCATCGTAGAATTTTCTTTCAAAATATGGTGTCATTATTTGTATGGAGTGCATGTTGATGCATTCACTGATTGTAAAAGTCTCCAATATGTGTTAACTCATAAAGATCTCAACTTGCAGCAACGAAGGTGATTAGAGCTTCTTTAAGATTATGATATGAGTGTGCATTATAATCCTGATAAGGCTAATATTTTGGTGGATGCTTTGGGAAAGGTGTCTATGGGTAGCCTATCTTATGTTGATGATGTGGGCAAAGAGGTGGCTAGAGAGGTCCATCGGTTCGCTATATTAGGGATTAGGTTGGAAGAGGTTTATAATGGTGGTATTGTGGTTGTTGATGGTTCAAAATCTTCCTTGGCTGATGATGTAAAAGCAAAGTATGATCTTGACCCCTCCTTGTTAGAATTGAAAGCCTTGGTGAGAGAGGGCAAGTTGGAGGTTTTCACCAGAGGGGGAGATGGTGCCCTTTGGTACCAAGGTAGGTTGTGTGTTGTGTTGACGACTTGAGAAAGAAGATTCTTGATGAGGTTCATAATTCTTCCTATTCTATTCACCCCTGTTATCCAAGATGTATAGAGATTTTAAGGATGTGTTTTTGTGGGAAGGTATGAAGAAAGACAGTGTCAAGTTTGTATTCGGTTGCCATAGTTGCCATCAAGTTAAAGCCAAATACCAAAGGTTGGGTGGCCTAACCCAAGATATAGAGATTCCTATTTGGAAGTGGGAGGAAATTAACCTGGATTTTGTGCTTGGGTTGCCTAAGACTAGAAAGGGTTTTGATTCTATTTTGTGTGGTTTATAGAATTACTAGTTAAGACTACTTATGGTGCCGAAGACTATGCTAAATTATACATTCGTGAGTTGGTTATATTACATGGGGTGCTTGTCCATCATATCGAATCGTGATGCTCAATTCAAGTCTCACATTGGAGGTCCGTCAAAAGCCATCCTTATACCAAGGTTAAACTTAGTATAGAATTGGCATCTTCACCCTCAAACGGATGGCCAAACGAAAGAACTATCCAAACTCTTGAGGATATGCTTAGAGCTTGTATTATGAGGTTTAAGGGTAGTTGGGATGTTCATCTTCCATTAATTGGGCTTTTTTATAATAATAGCTTTTATTGTAGCATTGGTATGGCTAGTTTTAAACCCAGCTATGATAGGCATTATAGGTCACCGAGTAGGGTGGTTTGAAGTAGGAGAGCTGGCATTGTTGGCTATGGATCTTGTCTTGGAGGCTATAGAAAAGGAGAGGTTGCTTAAGGAAATGTTGAAAATAGCCCAAAGTCATCAAAAATCCTACACTGGTATGAGGAGAAAGGAGCTTGAATTTAAAGTCAGTTATTGAGTCTATTTGAAGGTCTCACCCATGAAGGGTGTGGTTCATTTTCATAAAAAGGGTGAATTGTGTCCAACATTTGTGGGTTCTTATAAGGTGTTTAGGAGGGTTGGCATGGTTGTTTATGACTTGGAGTTACCTAGTGAATTGATTTGGTAAATTTGGTCTTTCATGTATCCATATTGAGGAAATGTGTGGGTGATCCGAATAATATTGTCCCATTGGATGTTGTGCGTATTGTTGAAGAAAACTCAGCTTATGAATAAGTTCTAATAGAGATCTTAGATAGACAAGTGAAGAGGTTGAGGAACAAGAATGTGGCTTCTATTGAGGTCCTTTGGAGGTAGCAACAAGTCAAAAATCCTACATGGGAGGCCGAGGCGGACATGCAAAAGTGATATCCCTATCTCTTCAATTCTACTCAAGCCTAAGGTACTAATTCTAAGTATTCTATGTGACTTCATGTCTCATGTATTAGCCTTTTATGTCATTGCATGCATTCATATTTATATTGACAAGTTCATGATGATTTTGACATTTATGTTGAGATTTTTGAAAATGGTGTTTAAGTGCATTATTGCATCCTTGTTGGGGTTGATTTCCTTATGACTACTCTTCTTATATATGTTTCTTCGACATTTGGAGATGAATGTTCCCAAGGGGGACATATTGAAATGACCCAAAAAGTGCTCGAAATTGTGCCTCGAAAGTCCTCAAAATTGTAATTTTCAAATATCTCAAAATCTATGCGTGATATAAAAAATTTGACTTCATATTCTTGATCGAAGGCAAATTTGATTGGGGAATGGGTTCAACCATGATATTATAGCGACCTAATCACAATATCCATTTTCCAAAAACTGCAATTTCTAGTAAGGGTTAGCGCCCTTGGCGAGACGTGCCTTGGGCGCGCCCCAGTGTTATTTTTGCCTAGTTATTTTGTTTCGATCTAAGGATTTTCAGTCTTGGACCTAAATCTTCCCATGCCTAAAAATACCTGGACTTATCCATATTATGCCTTTATATCCTACAATACATTCCCCAACACTTTCTCAAACACTTAGACAAATATTTAAGCCAAAATTTAAGTGCCAAACCTCATTCCGTATCTTAAGGAATTCACTCAAGCTTCAAGTTCTCATCTCAATCCTCTTCAAGGAATTCTCCAAATATAAGTATATGGGTTTTAACCATTGGGTTCTATCACCCTTGCCAAGCTCCATTTTTACATAAATTGCATGCTTCTAAGTTGATTTATTTTGGGTCTTACTTACTATGAATTTGACTATGAACTATGTTAGGGTTTATATAAAATATGACTGTTTAAGCATATTTTGAGCTATGACTCTTTGATGTATCTTGAGATTTGATGAAGGGTTTGATGTATATTGCATGTGGGTATGACCAAGTGTTGGTAGGTAGTTTAACATTGAGTTTTCTTGCGTGATTTCGTTCTTGAATTGCACGGCTTTTTACTAGCATTACAAACCCGGCAAGTGTTGATAAAATGTTAGATTAAATTTCTTGAGTTGTTGAAGGCCTAATGCATGTTATATGAGTTAAGTGATTTTATAATATGAAAGGATTGTGTATATGTGATGATTTCATGTATGGTATCTATAGTGTTGGAAGTTGATTAATTGCCTCGTGCGGGTGTAGTAGACACGAACTACCATATTGGGGGGTATATACCTCAACTGCCTAGCTCAGGGGGTGGTAGGCCTGTGCAACCATGTTTGGGGGTTTATACCTCAATTGCCTCGCTCGGCAGGTGGTACACCCATGCTACCATATTAAGGGGTATATATCTTAATCATTTAGCTAAGGAAGTGGTAGGCCTTGGTTACTAATGATGGTCTCTTCCTACACATGTAATATGTTCTATGTAAGCATGTTTTACTACAAGCATCATTCATGCATGCCATATTGCTATATGATTATTTATTGCCTAAATATTCATTTTGATTATGTTTCCTATCTCTTGTTATCTTGCATTTTACATACTTAGTATAATCAAATGTACTAACCCATACTCTATGCCTACATGATGTTACGATGTAGGAACTAGAACTTCACTTTATCATCCTCCTCCTCCACATGGCTAGTAAGATTTCTCTCAAAGCAAATTTGTGAGTCCTCGATTACAAGGACAATATCTTTGGTCCTATGCTACGTATAAAGACTCTCTTTCCTTTATTATATGCTTTTGACTATGTGGGAGAGCCCGGTTGCTTGTCTTGACCCCCGCTATGTTCTATATTTAGAGGTATTGTTGTAACCTTATGATGTATTAATGCTATTCTATTGGCTTGTTATTCAAATGAACCAAAAAAAGTGCTCAAAAATGTAGCTTTGAAGTGACCAAAATCGTAATTTCCTTATATCTCAAAATCCCTATGTGATATCAAAAATGAGAATTCATATTCTTGTTTAGGGGAAAAAATTTAGTGGAAAATGGCTCTAACCCTGATATTAGAACAACCATAGAAAAATTTGAATTTCCCAAGTTTATGAAAAATAGTGGTGATTCGTGTTGGTACCACGATGCGCAGCCGTCACAGACCAGTGTAAAAATGCCCTCCGCCATAGGTCCACATCGCGGACAAGATGTGGAGATGTGTATTTTGTTGCCAGTGATTTTTACCTCTGTCCAAGGCTTTTGGATCTTGGGCTTAAGTCCTCTCAGGCGTAAAAATACCTATGCTTAGCCTTATTTCACCTTCATATCATACAAGACATTCCCTAATACTCTTTCAAACACTTAGACAAATATTTCACGTCAAATTTCAAGTCCGAAAACTCATCCAGATCTTGAGGATTTCACTCAAGCTTCATCTCTCCATTTCCAATCTTCATCGAGAACTCTCCAAAGTCAAGGTGGATTTCATCCATTGGGTCCTTTAACCCATGGTGCCCAAGCTCCTTTTTTACATAAATTGCATGTTTCTAAATTAATTTACTTATGAGTCTTACTTATTATGAATTTGGCTATGAACTATGTTGGTTTTTCATAAAAGTGAGACTACTTAAGCATGTTTTGACCTATGAAGATTGAATCTATCTTGAGATTTGATGAAGGGTTTTGATGTATATTGCAAGATGGTAATACCAAGTATTCATAAGTGGTTTTACATTGGATTTTCTTGCATGGTTTCGCTTTTGATTTGCATGGTTTTACACTAGCATTATACATCCGCCAAGTGTTTGATAAAATGTCTGATTACTGTATCTTGAGTTGATGAAGGCCTAATGCTTGGCATATGAGTTAAGTGACTTTATAATGAATAAAAGATGTAATGTATGTGTTGATTTCATGAGAAGGGTCCATTGTGTTATGAGTTGACGATAGTCAATTGAGGAGTGATGCTTCAACCATCTCGGATGGGGCTGGTAAGCTATCAATTTATTGAGGGGTGGATACCTCAATCATGTTGGATAGGGGTGGTAAACCATCAACTAGTTGAGGGGTTGATACCTCAATCATCTAGGATGGGGATTGTAAGTTATCGACCAATTGAGCGGTTGATACCTCAATCATCTCTGATGGGGGTGGTAAGCCATCAACCAATTGAGGGGTTGATTCCTCAATCACTACTAAGGGATGGTATGACAAAATTGGTTCACTTTTACTAGTTAAGACTATTTTTGGTACCGAAGCCTATGCTAAATTGTACTTTGGTGAGTTGGTGAGATTACTTGAGGATATACTTAGGGCTTGTGCATTGGAGTTCAAGAGTAGTTTGGATGATCATCTTCCACTGATTGAGTTTGTCTATAATAATAGCTATCATTCTAGCATTTGCATGGTCCCTTTTGAGGCTCTCTAATGTAAACGATGTAGACCACCAGTTGGGTGGTTTAATGTGGGAGAGATGGCTTTGATGGGTCCGAAACTGATTATGGGTGCTATGGAGAAGGTAAGGATATTAAGGAAAGGTTAGAAACAACACAATTTCATCAAAAATCCCAAGCCAATATGACGAGGGGAAAGCTAAAATTCAAAGTTAGTGATTTTGGGTAATAGAAGGATTTGCTCATTAAAGGTGTGGTTTGTCTTGGTAAACAGGGAATTGAATTCATGGTTTGTGAACCTCCATAGAGTGTTGAGGAAGAGTAGTGAGGTTACATATGAATAGGAACTGCCTTTGGATATAGTTCGTCCAGTTCTTTATGTTTCTAGGTTGAGGATGTATGTTGGTGGTTCAAGTGTTATGGGATTCCTTGAGGTTATGACGTTCTGGGGGGGTTGAGTTGACCTATGAAGAAGTCTGGTGGAGAATTTGGGTGGATGTGAGTAATGAGTGATTTGTTAGGGTGTAGTGTTTGCCAAGGGCCATTGGAGGAATTATAAAGTCAATGGTATCTCTCGAGGAGCCGGAGTGGGCGTGGAGGAGCAATATTCGTACCTCTTTAATTCTATTCAAGATTATGATAACACATCAAGTGTTTTTATGATTCCAAGTCTTATGTTTCATCCCTTACGCAATTGCATGCATTCATGTTTGTGTTGACAATTTAATTGGTAATTTTACACTTATGATGAGATCTTCGAAATGATGTTTAAGTGCATTGTTGCAAACTTTTGTGGACTGAAATTGTCATATTTCTGTTTCTTATAAGCATTTCTTTGAAATTTGGAGACAAATCTTCCCAAGGTGGAGATATTGTAATGACTCCAAAAAGTGCCCAAAAATGTACCTCGGGAGTGCCCGAAATGATAATTTCCATATATATCAAAATATGTGCGTGATATCGAAAGTCCAACTTCATATTCTTGTTCAAGGGGTCAAAATTAAGGGCCAAAGGGTCTAACACCAATTTTAGAGCGAATGATTCGTAATTTTAAATTTCAAAAATGACAATTTCCAGAACGGTATCCGCGTTTGGGGCGCGATGCATTCCAGTGTATTTTGCTGCCCAGTTTTTAATTTCGGTCCATGACTTTTAAGTCTTGCGCCTAAGTATTCCCACATGAGAAAATACCTATACTTAGCCATTTTTCACCCTCATATCATTCCAAATATTCCCCAATACTCAATCAAACACTTAGCCAATATTTTATCTCCTAAACTCAAGTCTCAAAACCCTCTTTGGATCTAAGGATTTCCTCTCAAGCTTCAAGTCTCCATCTCAAATCTTTATCAAGTTCATCTCCAAAGCTAAGGTATGTGGGTTTCTTTCATGGGTTACATTCACCCATGATGCCCAAGCTTCCTTTTACTCTGATTTGCATGATTTAAAATTGATTTACAATTGGGTCTACCTTATTATGAAAATCACTACACACTATGTTAATGTTCATTAAATTGTGACTGTTTTGCTATGTTTTGAGTTATGAAACCAAGGTCTATTGTAAGATTTGGTGAAGCGTTTTGATGTGAATTGCTTGAGGATGTTGCCAAGTATCTATTGAAGGTTTTATATTGAATTTTCTAGCATCATTTTACTTTTCAATTGCATTGTTTTATACTAGCACTACACACCCTCTATGTGTCTAATAAATTGTCCGATTATGATTTCTTTAGGAAGTGAAGGTCCAATGCATGTCTTATGAGATGAATAACTATATGATGATGGTATATGATAATGACGTGATGAAATGAATGCATGTATATGGTGCTCTCTATATAGTGTTAGAATGTGACCATGCCCTACCCAAGAGTCATGCACCGGGTAACATTGTTAGTGGTTTTTACACATCAACCTATCAGGGGGTTTGTACTCCTTTACCAAGGTTGGTTGGGTGTGAGAATCCACCAACCTATTTACAGGGTTTGTACTTCAATTACCAAGGGTGGTAGGTTCCGACGATCCACCAACCTATTGACAGGGTTTATACCTCATTCACCATTGGTGGTAGGGTGAAACAATCCACTAATAGTTAATGGTCTCTCCTTAAACATATGTTATATTCTATGTAAGAATTTTTTTACATTAATCATACACGTCATATTGCTACTATATTATCAATTTCTTTTCTGTATACATTTTCGATTCAGATTCCTTCCTATTGTTGCATTGTATCCTGCATACTTAGTACATTCTAACATACTAACATATACTCTATGTCTGCATGATGTCACCATGTAGGAACTGGTGTTCCGCTTGATTATCCTCCTCCTCCACTTAGCAAGTACGACTTTTCTCAAGCTTGTTGGTGAGTCTTCCATTTCGAGGATGTTACTTATGATCTCTTACTATATATTAAGACGTTCTCTCTTTGACTTTATATTGACTATGAGGGTGAGCCTGGTTGCTTTGTCTTAGCCCCCGCTCTTATCTATGTAGTAGAGGTGTTGTTGGACATGCTATGAGCTTTGACTATATCGACTTTTGTGTTCATGATATAAAAGTGTTCCTTTTGCCTTGGTTGTCCTAATTTACCATTTCTTATTGCATTCTAACATCCATGACAAAACATGTGCAATGATATGCTATAAGGCTTATTTGGGGTTCCTTTGGGTTTTCCATTCGTCGGTCATGCCTAGGCCCTACGCTTCGATCATGACAAATCTATCGGAGGGTTTGTACACCAGTAGCATGGGTGGTAGGGTGCAACAATCCACCAACCCATCAAGGGGTTTGTACTCCGATACCACGAGTGGTATGGTGCAATGATGCACCAACCTATTGATGGGGTTTGTACCTCAAGCACCAAGTGGTAGGGTGTGATGATCCACCAATAGTTTAACTGTCTCTTCTTATACCTATGTTATGTTCTATGTGAGCATGTTTTAGTTAAGCATTAATCATACATGTCATATTCTTATTATGCTATCTATTTTTTATCTTTACTCATTTTGACTATGATGCCTGTCTCTTGCTGCATTGCATCCTACATACATAGTACATTTAAACGTACTAACGTACACTCTATGCCTAAATGATGTCACCATGTAGGAGGTGCCACGTAGAAACTGGTGTGCCACATGATCACCCTTCTCTTTCACATGGCTAGTACGGTTGTCTTTCAAGCTTGTTGTGGAATCCTCCGTTCTGGGGACGTTGCTTATGGTCTTTTGCTATGTACTAAAGTTATCTTTTCTTTATTTATGTATTGACTATGAGGGTGAGCCTGGTTGTTTGTCGTTGTCCCCACTTTATCTATATAGTAGAGATGTTGTTGGACATGATATGTATCTATGCTATGAGTCTTGACTCTCTTATTTCTTGATGATTATGATATGGAAGTTTACCCTTTGTCGTAATTCCCCTTCATTATGCTGATCTCTTATTGTTATTTTAATTGGTTCCGCAACTAAGGATGTGCAATGATATGCTATGAGGTTTGTTTGGGGTTCTTTTTGGCTCCCCATTCGCCGGTCACGTCTAGGCACCAGGCTTGGGTCGTGACATCTATATCTTCATCGTCGGCCATTTTGAATAGTTCATATTCATTCACCAGTTCATTGATTCGAGATTATTTGACTTTATTGATTCCTTCCTAAGTGATCTCATGTTTTTCCCACATTTGTTTTGCAATATTTCTTGTTTTCTTTGGTGATATTGAATGACTCCAGATCGTTAGTTTTTCCATTAGAAGTATCAGGAATGGGCTTGGGCCCTTTCGTAATGATCCTCAATGCTTGAAAGTCATTAGATTGGACAAAGATCCTAAATCTTTTCTTCTAGTGAGAATAACCCTCTGATCATTAAAGTAGGGAGGATAATTTGAAGAATGACTGTTCTGGAGAATAACACCAAGAATTTGATAGTTTGTCATTTGATCTTTACTCATGAGTGGTTAGGCACTTATTTATCAAACCTACTCTAGTACCAATTAATACCCTATAAGGGGGGAATTAGAGTCGACTTTCAATAAAGTCAGTCGACTAGTCTTCATATTTAAAATATGTGTCACGCCCCAAAGTCCCGTTAGGGTAGACTGGCACCCATTGCCAATCAGGCTCGGGAGAACCAACCTATATCTATGCATTTTCTATACATACTACAAGAGGTTTCTACGTTTGACATGTCTTTAAGAATATAAACAATGATAACAAGTCAAAAGGAAATGCATATGACTATGTCGTTGGGGCCCTAGTGTCTATAGTATGAGACACGACTAAACTTTGCTTTATATAGTCTACAAACCATCTAAATAAAGAAAAACATTTGATAAGCGTCGGGACAGGCCCCACCTCAACAAACTGTGCAATAAAAACATGTAAGCCCGAGAAATGTACAAAGCCCTGAATCAACCTGGAGCTTGGTGACAACAGCTGAATATCCCGTACTCCTACTAGGGAGATCTACTAGAACCTGTACCTGCAACATGAAATGCAGGTCCCCCACAAGGGACGTCAGTACAAGATAATATATTGAGTATGTAAGGTAGGATATACTGTTTGTCAAGTTACAACTCAAATGAAACTGTACACTGGTGTAACATAAGAGACCACCTTTAGTTATGCTGTGGGATCATGCACTTTATGTTTTTTATTTTACTTTACCTTTACTTTAAAGTCTGTGCACAACTATAAAACAAATGACCAACTGATCAGTGGTGAAATTTTATCAGGTTCGTCCCTGGCTAGGTTTTACTTAACCCCTCGGCTACCACCCGTGATAGGATCGTCCCTAGCTAAGTGCTATGTCCACCCCTCGGGCTATCGTCTATCAAAAACTGTATGTTGTATCCATCAATTACCTATGAGATGATTCCTTTGGTGGTCACAATATTGGAACTGTAGCACTATATATGTAGCATATGACATGTAGATAATCATGTAAGATAATATGACAATGAAAAACAATACGTTACACAAATAATGAAATGCGTATAAAATAAAACAACTCGTGAACTTTATCTAGTAACAAGAACTCATGTAACTTGGTATACAAGCATGTATGCAGATTTGAAAGTGACTATGTATGGAAGCTTGTGAACATGTCAAAGAATGGAGACACAGTTAATAGTTGTGTCGGAGTTGGCAAACACCTTTATGTACCAAGGAGAGATCTATGCTTCATGCCAAGTGATACGAGACATTCCTCGTTGTTTGACCTTGCTACTATCTCGAGATAATCTTTCCTTCCTCCAAATACTTATCTACAAGGCAGTAGGTGATAAAACTAGCATTAACAACCAATAGATACACCTTGGCAGTCCAACACATTACAAAACAACACATGGACAGCAAGCGGGTATTTATAAACCCGAGTGTATTCTTCCAACCTCTACGTCTCTAATTGTATTTTCCAACACACATTCACATGTACATATCATTACCAGACTTTGTTTAGTGCCATAACAGCCTTACAACAGCCCACAAAGCACAACACATAACATTTATACACAACCTAAAAATGGACAGCATAACATTGCCTTCCTTCGTTACATTTCTTATGTCGACAACTCCAAACCTATTACAACTTTAATCAAACTTTTCTAGGAACATTTACACAGATAAATAGACCTAAAATATTCTTATAAAAACACTTAAGAAGTCACAAAGGCGTGAGCTAATAGCCTTATATACAACAGCCCGTAAGTTCCAATCAACATGACGTTTAAGATAACCCAATAAAATGCGCTAGGTAAGTGAAACCAAAATTAGGGCAGCAACTTTAGGATAATGCCTATAACTCAAACCATGTTAAGAACATCAAATTATTTTCATAATACAACCCACATACCATAGAGAAGTCACTAAAACAAAATGAAAATGTGCATCAACTTTCAAAATAGAATCTATCCAGATTTTCCAGTACTAATATACTAGCATATACTTCTTGTTTTCATAAGAAACCATACTAAATAGATGTGTAAACATACTTACCACTTACTTCAAGGTGTAGGGCTTCTCCAAGAATCCTAGGAGAGTTGTTTAGCTGCTTTACAAGGTGAAGAAAAGTTTAGAGAACTTTGAAGACAAATCTGTTTTTTTTTTTTTGAGTTCAAGTGAATAATGACTTTGTGGGAGCTGCTTTGACCCTTTTTAATGTGTGATTTTAGCCGACCTAATGAGGCATTCTCAGCCTTATTTCACCAAGTAGGTGATGCAGCTCCTTTCTCCATTCATTTGGGCCTTTTGGGGCTCCCAAATTGGTTGGACTTGGGCTGCCTATTTCAGCTTTCTTTTTCACTTGGGTTAGGCCTAAAGTATCCAAGAACTTGTGATGTTTTTGCGCCCTTTTAATGTCCTCCATGGGATGATCATATAGTCCATTTATGATGCTAAATCATGGGTAAAAGTTACACCCTTAACACGAACTTTATTCATAATCGAACTTGGATAAATTCGACATCGAGCCTCGTCTCCGTTTAACTAACAAATATAAGCTAAGCAAGTAGGTGACTCACCTACTTGCTTTCTAAGTCCTACAAGCACCTCAATTCTTTCACTTCATTTTAAGACTGTAATCTCCTCAATTCGACACAAAATATGTATACACTCAATACTCTTAAGCGTCAGTCGCACATGTAGCTCATTAACATGAGATTCAAGCACTTTTTAAGAATTAGCGCTAACTTGACCAAACCATGTCATGTTTCATTTGCCTTGTGCCAATATTTTAAGGTGTGGGCTGTTATATCCTCCCCACCTTAGGAACATTCGTCCTCGAATGTTTGCACAAATAGATAGCTTAACCAAGTTTAAACCTTTACTTACACAAACTTTTGACAACACATTAAGTATTCAATCACACATACCTACTAGTGTCTCAATTCTGCACGTTGGACTTCCTCTTTAGCTTCAAATAAGTGAGGATATTTTGATTTCATCACATCCTCGGCTTCCCATGTTATTTCTTCTGCTTGATAGTTCCTCTAAAGTACTTTTACTAGAAGCTATTTTTTTATTCCTTAGCTTCTTAACTTGACGATCTAGAATGGCAACAAGTACCTCTTCAAAGGTGATATCTTCTGTAACTTGCATATCCTTAATAAGAGTAATACGGGATGGGTCACCTATGCATTTTCGAAGCATTAAGACATCAAAAACTGGATGAACCATTGAAAGCTCTTGGGGTAGCTCTAGTTCATATGCAACCTACCCGAACTTCTTAATAATCTGATATG
>JAOTQR010055928.1:0-14250 GCA_025774065.1 Solanum ossicruentum | reverse complement strand
AGGGGGAGTTCTTGGGCTATATATTGAGTTTGGAACCTTACATGTGTAGGCGCCTTTTGGGGTAAAACCCAAGGGGAAAAAACCGTGAGGGGGACGACGGTACGTAACGCCCCAAAGCGGACAATACCTACATCTGTGGGGCTGGTCGTGACAGATGGTATTAGAGCCGACTCTCTGCTAGTATGGTGGTGGGGCAAACCTCAGCGAGGACGTTGAGTCCCTACGGGGGGTGAGTGCAGGGACAGTGATACGTAATGCCTGTAGCTCACTTAGGCAAATCCCACATCGGAAAAAGAGGGGGAGTTCCTAGGCTATACGTTAAGTTTGGAACCTTACATGTGTAGGCACCTTTTGGGGTAAAACCCAAGGGGACAAAACCATGAGGGGGACAGCGATACGTAACGCCCCAAAGTGGACAATACCTACACGTATAGGGCCGGTCGTGACAGATATAAGGTATAGGAGGAAATGCAATTAAGAAGGGTAAAGGTCGAAGGAACACGCTAGGTTTTATAATTCTCGTTTGCTGCCCGTGTGTAGTTTTGTTATATAATTGGGCTTCCAAGGTGTGTGTATTGGTTGTTAATACTAGTTTTATCACCTATTATGTTGTAGATAACAATTGAAGGAAGATAAGGTTGTTTTGGTATAGTGAAGAGGTCCGACGACGAGGTATGTAAGGTTACTTGATTCTGTATCATTTGGCATGGAACATAGATCCTTCCATGGTACGTAAAGGCACTTGCCAAGTCCGACACAACTATTAACTGTGTCTCCACTCTTTCATATGTACATGTGCTGCCATATATAGTCATCTTCAAAGCTTCATATATACATATAAATACCAAGTTACATGAGTTCTTGTTACGAAATAAAGTTCACAAGTTGTTCCATTCCATATGCATTTCATTGTTTACCCGATGTACTCTTTTAATTGTCATATTGTCTTATATGATTACCTACATGTCACATGCTACATATACAGTCATATAGCTCCAATATTATGTCCACCAAAAGAATCATCTCAAAGGTAATTGAAAGATTGAGTATGTCATTCTGGTAGGTGGTACCCCCGAGGGGTTGAGTATAACCGAGTGCAGAGACGGTGATATGTAACATCTGTAGCTCACTTAGGCAAATCCCACATCAGAAAAAGAGGAGGAGTTCCTGGGCTATATGTTGAGTTTGAAACCTTACATGTGTAGGCGCCTTTTGGGGTAAAATCCAAGGGGACAAAACCGTGAGGGGGACGGCGATACGTAACTCCCCAAAGCGGATAATACCTATACATGTGGGGCCGGTCGTGATAGATGGTATCAGAGCTGACTCTCTGCTAGTACTGTGGTGCGGCAAACCTTAGCGAGGATGCTAAGTCCCTACAAGTGCAGGGACGGCGATACGTAACGCCTGTAGCTCACTCAGGCAAATCCCACATCAGAAAAACAGGGGGAGTTCCTGGGCTATATGTTGAGTTTGAAACCTTACATGTGTGGGCGACTTTTGGGGTAAAACCCAAGGGGACAAAACCATGAGGGGGACGGCGATACGTAACGCCCCAAAGCGGACAATACCTATACGTGTGGGGCCGATCATGACAGATGGTATTAGAGCCGACTCTCTGCTAGTATGGTGGTGGGGCAAACCTCAGCGAGGACGCTGAGTCCCTATGGGGGGTGAGTGTAGGGACGGCGATATGTATCGCCTGTAGCTCACTTAGGTAAATCCCACATCGGAAAAAGAGAGGGACTTCCTGGGCTATATGTTGAGTTTGGAACCTTACATATGTAGGCGCCTTTTGGGGTAAAACCCAAGGGGACGAAACCGTGAGGGGGACGGCGATACGTAACGCCCCAAAGCGGACAATACCTATACTTATGAGGCCGGTCGTGATAGTTGCATTCCAATACATAGCCACACAACCATACTACACTGCTTACCCACATACATGCCAAGGCCAATGTAAAAGACCTTGCCATGCCCATGTCATGCCCGTGCCATGACACTAGTTAACTGGGGGTCTAACAGACAACCCCCACCCCTAGAACTTGATTCCCTCATTGATATTGATTTGAGATAGTCATTTATTTGGTCATCAAACTGCCACGGGTCCATTGCTTTCTCCAAAAAACATCTACAGCCGACTTGCCCTTCCAATGCACGAGGAATTCTGTTTGGTGTTCTTCTTACTTTTCCCCACAACCTTGTGATCTAGGATTTCTCCAATTTCAACATCAAACTAAGTTGGAATTGAAGGAGGTGCCCTTTTGTTCCTAATCCTCTCCAGATTTTCATCTGCAAAATAAGGTTTCAAAAAGCTAACATGGAAGGTTGGGTGAATTTTCAACCTTTTTGGCAGCTTTAACTTATAAGAAACTTCCCCCACTTTCTATACAACTTCAAACAGGCTATCATACTTAGGGATCAGCCCCCTATGCCTTGTCTTGCTCGTAATCTTTTTTCAGATTTGTGGAGTAAGTTTCAGCAAACTTGGTCACCCACGTTTAACTCCAATAGGTACCTATTTTGGTCAGAATATCCTTAATGCGCTATTGAGCCTTGCACAGGCTATCTTGTGCCTCAGAAATCATTTCAGTTTGGCCCCTTGCAACCCTATATGCTGCTTGACACTTTCCTTGATTCCTGGTCTTTGCAACATCCAGTAGGGTCATAGGTTGTCTGCCTAGGACAATCTCGAATGGACTCATCTCCGTTGCTAAAGATTTGTGCAAGTTATAGCAAAACTGGGCTATATCAAGTAAACTCACCCAATTTCTTTAACTTAAAGTCACAAAATGCCTCAAGTACTCTTCCAACAAATGGTTTATCCTCTCCGTCTCCCCATCCGTTTGTGGGTGATTTGCAGTAGAGAACTTCAACTCAGTCCCCATCATATTGAACAAAGCTGTCCAAAACCTGCCTATGAACCTTGTGTCTCTATCACTCACAATGTCAGCTGGTACACAGAAGTACTTAACCACACTTTTATAAAACAGATCAGTAGCAACCTCATAAGTGCATAAATTAGGTGCAGCAATAAACAAAACATATTTCGAAAATCTGTCCACTACAACCATGACAGATGACTTATTATCAACCTTAGGAAAACCAGAAATAAAATCCATTCTTACCGACAACCAAGGCCTTTTGGAAATAGGCAGAGGCTGCAACAATCCTGTCTCTCTCTTATGTTCAGTCTTGTCCACTTGACAAATATGACAAGTCTACATGTATGCTTCAATGTCGTCTTCCATCTTAGGAAAAAAATAGACACGAGACAGTAGTGCCATCATCCTTTCCACAATTGGATGACTAGCCCAATTAATGTCATGCACTTCATTTATCAAGTCTTTATGCAGTACACCACCGTTTGGCACCACGATTCTCTCCCTTTAAAATGGAGCAGATCGTCCCCGATCCTGTACCGTCTCAAAGTCCCATTTTGCACTTAACCAATCCATTTGACATAAAGTGAATCATTTAATGCACACAACGTGATCTTGATAAGAAAATCATTCTCAAGCTTTGAAATAGAATACATAGCACTAAATACCTCTTTCCTGCTTGGTGCCTCTGCAACTTGATTGTGCCTTCCTGGTTTATGTTCCCACATGAAGTCATATTTTGCTAGAAATTCTTGCCAGCGAGCCTACTTTGGACTTAACTTTTTCTGAGTCTTGAAGAATATGTCAGCTGTATTATCAGTCCGCATAAAAAATCGAGTTCCTAGAAAATATACACACCAAGTTTGCAAGCAGTGCACCACAACAACCATCTCCTTTTCATGAGTGGAGTACCTTCGCTCAGCATCATTCAATTTCCTGCTTTCAAAAGTCACAAGATGGCATCCCTGCACCAACACGCCTCCAATAGCTTTGTCCAACATGTCAGTGTGGACTTCAAAAGGCAACTCAAAATTAGGCATTCTCAAAACTGGTTTCAATGCAATAGCTTCCTCCAGATCTTAAAAAGCTTTTTCACATTGAACTTACCATACCCATTTATGTCTTTCTTTAACAAATCAGGCATTGTCGCTGCCCACTTAAAGTACCCGCAATGAACTTCCGATAGTAGTTAGCCAACCCTAGGGACGACCTCAAATCCTTCACACTTGAAGGTGTTTGCCACTCAGCTACGACCTGTACTTTCTTAGGATCCATCTGAACTTGCTTTTGACTAACCAAATGCCCAAGGAATTTTATCTCTTTTTGAGAAAACTCATACTTCTCCATTTTAACATAAAGTATGAATTCCCTCAACTTCGTCAAAGCCATACTTAGATGTTGCACATGTTCATCTAATGTCCGACTATAGATAAGAATGTCGTCTAAGTAAACAACCACAAAGTCATCAAGATACTCAAGCAACATGTCATTTATTAAATTACGTCAAGTGGCTGAAGAATTTGTCAAGCTGAATGGCATTACAAGAAATTCATAAGAGCCATATCTAAATACACAAGTAGTCTTAGGCTCATCACCCTCTGCTATCCTAACTTGCCAATAACCTGACCTTACATCCAGTTTTGTGAACTAGCATGCCTTTCTTAAACTATCCATCAGATCTTGTGCCAAAGGGACTGGATATTTATTGTTCACAGTGACTTTGTTCAGCACCCTATAGTCCACACACATCCCTAGAGATCTATCCCATTTCTTTTGTAACAAAATAAGAGCATCATAAGGAGCCTTTGAAGGCTAAATCAGTCCGGCGTCAAGCAGTTAATTCAATTGTTTCCTCAATTCAACCAACTCTTTTGGAGCCATCCGGTAAGAAGCTTGTGCAGGTGGTGTCAAACCTAGCAGCAATTCTATCTTGTGATCAATATCTCTCCTTAGTGGCAGCGTCTTTGGCAATTCAGGAGGCACCACATCAGTAAATTGTTTCAACATATCTTCCACACAATCTGGCACTTCGACTTTAGCATCACGTTTAACTTCAATCAAGGCAGCAAGAAAGGTTTCATTACCCTTCCTTAAGCCATTTTCAACAGTAATAGCAGACAACATTGGGGTCTTGTACTTAGAAACTTTTTCGGCATATCCATAAGGATGAACAACCTACATAAAACTTGGATTGGTTTCATTAATGATCATCACACCATCCAAGTGAGGAAAAGGGACAAACCTGTACTTCCTTAGAAAATCGATTCCAACTATGACATCGAAGTCTCTAAGGGGCATAACCATTAGATTATGTTTACCAGTCCAGCATCTAGTCAACATAGTTACATTATAGCTTATGCCTTAGAACTGACAGTCTAGACGTAGGATGGACTTTTCTTCAATTTCAGTCCAATCCTTGCAGTAACTTTGACATCCACAAACGTGTGAGTGGCTCCAGTATCAACCATTGCCACTATCTACTTCCCATCAACCTTCATTTCTATGAGAACCAGTGCAACATAAGGATTCCCAGCCTTGGACATTTCTCCAAAAGCATTTATCAAACTGATTTGGTTAAGAGACAATCCCAAGGGGTTTGCAAGTGCAGAAACGACTTCTCCATCACCATCACTCAAATTGACATTGCTAGCAAGCATAGCATTCAGCCTCTCATGATTTGGGCAATTCTTGGCCAAATGCGAGCCACCATAAGTCCAACAGTCCTTATCTTTGCTCTTGTTCTTATTATTGTTATTTTCATCCTTCATTGGCGTCTTACTCTTGTCAGCAGGTCGTTTCAGACTTCCTTCTTCCCTTCTTTTTTCTTCTCAAACTTTTTCTTAGTTTTTGAAGTAAAGGGATCATCAGAAGTAGGCCAAAGTGAGTGAAAATCGACTAAGGAATTGCAGCAACAATGGCAGTAGGAAGATCTTTAACATTCTGCCTTCTAAGTTCGTTTTGGACCCAGCCTTGCATGCCCGAAATAATGTTATGAAGCTTGTCCTCTTCTAACATGTTTTGGATGTCTAACATCAAAGAAGAAAATTCCTCGATGTACTCACGAATTGTCCCACTCTGCCTTATTCTTTTCAGTCAGTCTCTAGTAATCCATTAGGCATTGCTAGAAAGGAACTGATCTCTCATTTCCTTCTTCAACTTGTCCTAAGTATCAATCTTGGGTTTGTTAGTACTTTCATCATCTACAATCTGAGTCCTCCGCCACAATTTTACATCATCAGTCATGTACATCATGGTGATGTTTAAATTGTCATTTTCAGGCATCCATGTAGTAGCAAAGTACTGCTCCTTGTCCCAAAGGAAATTTTCAAGTTCCTTGGCATTTCTAGCCCCACCAAAAACTTAGGTTCTGGGATTTTTACTTTAAAGTGTTTCCCACGACTTGGCTCAGATACAACAATAGTAAGACGCAACACTGCAACTTTTGAACGCAAGTCTGCATTCTCTTTCGTCAGTCCCTCGAATTGCAGTATCACGCCTTCACGAAAGTTCATCATTTTGGACATGTGATCGTCCATATCTGCACGATACAGGCCTATTTCAGACCAAAACTTCTCAATTCGAGTTTGACACACACAATCTGAGTTAACAGATCAACTAGATTTGGGTCATCCCGATGCTCATCTGTTTACGAATGAATGCCTCGATGCTTCTCGCATTTTCAAGTAGTTTTGCATTTGTCATGATTTTTGTACAGCGGTTCTCTGATACCAATAGACATAGGGGTGATTTTCTTTTTCGTCACCACTTGTTGGCAATCTACAACACTCACAAACTTCATCCACAACACAAAGCAACAATATGTCTAAGTACTAGACTGTTTCAAATTTCAGCAACAAAGAAACGTATAAACGCTTAATCAAATTTACAGGAATGCTTCCCAACCTTTTTATTCATAAATCAACAACAAGCAAAGACCTCACAAAAACTCTTAAGGCACAGAACACTCTCTTAATGCCTCAGATGTTTTTCAGCCTTGCTTAAATAAAATCTGCACATGGCAGTTACAAGGGATAAGGTTGTTACAACATACACATGAGAAATCCACAAAGTCTACAACAGTCATATTCTCATAGATACATCAAATTCGAATTTAAACTAACATGTGCCACACATATATCTTCATGCGTTAGTCAAATTTTCACTTCTGCCAACACTTAGAGCATTTTCTGCTATTTCCAACATAGAATATTTTTTTACTCTTTGCCAGCACTTTGCCATACATGAATCAGCCTTGCCTTGCCATCTTCAAGTCTCATAGCCTTGCCTTGCCATCTTCAAGTCTCATAGCCTTGCCTTGTCAAGCCAACACCTTGCCCAGCCTTGCCAAGCCTTTCCAAGCCTTAATCTTGTTAAGCAGAAAGTTGCCTTGCCTTTTTTGCCTTGCCTTGTTTGCCTTGCTGACGCCACTACCTTGCCTTGTGTCCAAGTCTGCTTAGGCATCACTCCAACATTCTTGGCTATGGTGTTCAAGCTCACTTGCCAACCTCAAGTAGCTTGAACACCTTGTTGCACTTCAAATACTTAGTGGCACAGCCACACTACAGTTCTTGCCCACATACATGCCAAGGCCAATGTAGAAGGCCTTGTCATGCTCGTGCCATGCCCGTGCCATGACACTACTTAGACTGGGGTTCTAACACCTCGACATGGACACTAAAAGTACTGAAGAATCACAAGATCCGGAAGGAAATAGACAGGCTGAAAGCCATATTTCTTAATGGTAGAAGACAATAAAAGGATTTGCATGCCAAGGAGCTACTCCATGATAATCAAGGTCTTTGGCAAAAAACTTAGTCATATTTACCTCAAAAGAAGAATGTCTATGATATGGAAACTAACAGAAGAAATTATTCTAATAGATCTAGGATATGACTATTTCATAGTCAAGTTATACAAGGAAGAAAACGCCCAAAAAAATCCTTCAACAAGGACCTTGGTTTATCAATGGATATTTCCTATCAGTTAAAGGATGGCATCGTAATTTCATCGTCTCAGAGGCAACGAAAACTAGCTTAGCCATATGGGTAAGACTACCAGTGTTACCTACTAAATCTACAACCATCAAATCTTAGAAAAAGTAGGGAAAAGCTTTGGAAACTAGTCATAACAGACGTTTGCACTTCGGTAACTCTTCGAGGCAGATATGTGCATATATGTGTGGAGATCCCATTGGGAGTACCGATGAAGAAATTCATCACCATTAGAAGCCACAAACAACAAATTATTTATGAAAGAGAAAACATCCTATGTGCTACTTGTGGAGTTCTAGGCCACACTTCACAAACTTGTCCAAGCAAACTTGACAATGGTATACAAATAAAGACCCAAAAACAGGAAAGAATAAACAATAGCAAAGAAAGCACGGATATACAGCCCACACTGACACAAGATGACAAATGGCAAATTTTGGAGTTCCCAAAAAAGAGGAACACACAGAAATGACAGATGCAAAGCAGCTAATATGGAGAACCAGGTATTAGCGTTAAGTTATAACATGTCAAAACAGGTAAATATCTCAATTCTCAATTATTTAGATATTGCGTGAGCTTGCATCAGTTCGATAACAACTATACTACTAAATCTCAAAAAAATCTACTTCTTCTAATATAGCGAAGTCTCAAGAGCCATCCCCACTGTCACGTATGGAGGGAAGTTCAACAGACATACCCCTTGACGTCATCGAAAAGGACGTAGGACAAAAAATTAATAATAATTATATATTAATCAGAAATTCAAATCATAACCCTACATGTACCCACCTAGATCCTATAAAATTAAATAAATGAGCCTTCATCCAATCGGCCTTAATCACCTTGGGAAAAGGTAATAAGGTGGCTTCTTCTTTTCCAAAAATTTCCCCTACACTATCCCCTACTCAACTTCTCGAAGAAGGAACTCCCAATAGTACGAGTGGGATTAATTACTCCAATGCTAAGCCTAATGAAAAGTGAATAACCCAAAATACCCCTATGAACATAGACACCTTTATAACTCTAAATCTGGGCAATAAAGGGGAATCGGTGGACAACACTTCAAGTCTTAAACCTCTCATACATATCATTACTAACATAGCCAATCCATCAAACCCTATATCCACCACAAATAGGAAATCTTCAAACAAAAAAGATACCTAAACAATGTTACTATCAGTAACTTTGTTAAAGTAACTGACGAAATAGATAACTTAAATACTCAAATCTCCTTTTCAGCACACCATCGAAGAATAAGCTCGAGCCAAGCTTTTTCTCACACTATCAATCAGACCCCATTCATATGTTTCTCCCAGCCACCTTCACCCAAAAATAAATCCATAATCTCAGCCACCTTACCAAGCCTTCCCAGTTATGATAGGGGACAACACACTTTTCGTGACTCTAGCCCCACCTCCAAATCCCAATCTACACTCCTGGATAAAACTAAGCATACGGGGTCAAATTCCCTCCTTCAGTGTACAGGTAGAAGGACAAAGCTGCTCATAATAGTGCAAAACTCAACCTTCCTAGCTCAAGTGATATCGGAAGGGATGAGAATAACCATGGATACCTACAACCATCATCTATGGATGACCAGCGTACTCCATCCACCACTAACCCTGCCATTGATACTTGCAACCATCATCTATGGATGACCAGTGTACTCCAACCACCACTAACCCTCCCTTTTCCACAACTCCTTTTTATACCATATGCCGACTTGGGAACTCCCACTATTTAACCCGCTGACCCAACAATCAAACGTGGACAACCCTGTCCCCTCTTTCCTGTACCAAGAAAAAGTCCCATAGGACTCTCAATTTTGGAATGTTCCAAATCTCAGCATGAGTGCCTCAAACCATCATTTTGAGGACCAGGAGAACATGGGAGCCGACCTCATCCAAGTAGTGTTGAATATTGTACCATCGACATCCCAATTAAGAAATCAAACTTGAAATCCTCCCCCCCCCTCAAATAGGACAAACTCAAGACCAAGTAATAGATGTAAAAGGAATAGAGAAAGTCATAAGCCTAATAAGGGAGACAAGAATGGAAATAGAGGTATTGAAAGAATTAAAAATAATGATATTCAAGGATAGATTCGTAAAAAAAAGACATTCCTATTTGTCCTCTAACATTCTTAAAAAGTTTCATAGATATAAGAACCCCAAGCAACCCAGATGCAGGGAACTTCTTAGTCGTTCTGAATCCAAACTTAGTGAACTTGAGCAGAACAAACCAGGGGAGACCAAGCCTTACACCCATAACCCCTATGATAGGACCAATGAACTTAATCATATGGATTTGTAAAGGGTGTAACAACTTCGAATTTAGGAGGAACTTCAGGGAATTAATCGATTGGCACAAACCACCCTTAGTTGCCCTAATTGAAAAAAATGCAGAATCACCAAGCTCTGCTAGACGAATTTTCTTTCACCAATATGACAGAGGTTGCTTTAGTTGGAAACTCTAGTGGATTGGTCATTCTATGGGATGACCATATCATGGATCTTGATGACATATCTACTACACCAGGAAATACATAGTATGATAAAGGTATGTCTCACTCAAGATTCTTGGTTATTTAGTTGTAGTTATGCTAGCAATCACAGATTTAAAAGGAATATACTTTGGGAAAAATCTTAAAACAGTAAAAGATAACTTCGATGGCAAATGGTCAGTAGGGAGAGATTTTTTTTAAAAAAGAGAGAGGTAGGCCTATGATACTACTATGTCAAATGAAATGTGGGAGATGATTAATTATTGTGAACTGGTTGACCTAGGTTTTAAGGGTTGTAGATATACGTGGCTAAACAAATGACACACACACACAAAAAAAGAAATTCTCTTATTTATGAATGATTAGATCGCCTTTTGGCAGATGAAGAATGGGTCCACACTTGAATGCTCAAGTAATACACCTCCTTAGGATCCAATTTGACCATTGCGCCCTACTCTTGTCCCTCTAGCAGAAGGCAAATAACATAACAAATAAAATCGTCAAATTCAAAATCATGTGGATGTCATATCCTGACTTAGAAAACATTGTTTAGAACATCTGGTCAACATCAACTAATTTAATAGAAACCGTACATACTTTCACAGAAAACGTCAAAGAATGGAATCTATCCACCTTTGGAAATATCTTTTATAAGAAATGGAAAATCCTTCGTCGCATAGAAGGGTTCCAAAACTTCCCAAACTTGGAATCAAATACCTTCCTATTAAATCTTGAGCAAACCTTAATACAGGAGTACAATGAAATCCTCAAATTGGAAGAAATTTTTGTAAGCTTAAATCAAAAGTCAACTGGCTCATGACGGCGACTTGAACACAAAATTCTTCCACACAACAACACTAATTAGAAGATGGCGAAATAAAATTCTTGTCCTAAAGGATGGACAAGTAATTTGGATATATAATCAATAGGAAATTCTCCATCATACTCTTCTATATTTCCAAGACCTGTTTAGCATGGAAAGAACCCTGCCTACTCTAAATGCAATCAACCACCCTACCCAAATCTCTCTTGACATTGACTTGCTTGAGGAAATACCATCCATGAAATCTGCAACGTGGTAGATTCCTTCCAAACCTACAAAGCCCCTGGGCCTGATGGCCTACACCCTATATTTTATCAAAAATGCTAGCATATAGTAGGGAATTCAGTTGTCAAACTGTGTACGGATGCCTTTACAAATGGCATAATCCTTAAAGAACTGAATTAGACATATACATGCCTTATACCAAAAATAACCGAATGCAGTGACCTTAAAGGATTTTGCTCTATAAGCCTATGAAATACTACTTATAAAATTATAACCAAAATTTTGGCTAGAAGAATCTGACGTATGTTGGGAAGGATTATAGGCCCATACCGATCAAGTTTCTTGAAAAACAGACAAACAAGTGACAATGCTATAATTGTTCAGGGAATGGTGACTCTATTCCAAAAGATGAAATTAAAAGTCGATTAGGCTCCTAAAATTAGACCTAGAGAAAGCTTTCGACTAACTGGAATAGTCTTTTATCCATGGCACACTTATCCATTTCAAATTCCTAATCAAAAACATCAAGTTTATTATGTCTTGTATTACGACTAGTGAGGTAGCAGTACTAGTGAATGGAACAAGGACAAAATTCTTCTCACCATCTAGAGGTATTAGACAAAGGGATCCAATATCACCATATATTTTCATTTTATGCATGGAAATGCTATCTACCAAAATCGAACGTGCTGTTGGAATCAAACAATGGTCCCTATAAAAAAATCTCCTAAAGGCCCTGCTATAGCACACCTCTTATTTTCAGATAACATAATCCTAGTGGCGAAAGCAGATCTAGCAAAACTGTGCAACAAACAAACGCATCTCTTAGAAGGACTTCCAATTCCTCATTGATAATCTCAACACAAAACTGGCAGGTTGGAAAACAAAATTCCTCAACATAATAGGTCGAACCACCCTGGCAAAATCATCTTTTTAACACACATTCCTACACATGCTATGCAATATACGAAATTGCCAAACAACATCCTTAATAAAATCAACCAAATCCAAAGAAACTTCATTTGGGGAAGCTCCGTCACAAAATGATAACTTCATCTACTAAGTTGGGAAGTTGTAACTAAAAGGAAAGTGGTGGGAAGCCTATGTCACGACCCAACCTAGAGGTCGTGATTAGTGCCGATTGGGTACCCAAACAACACAAACCGGATTTACAATCATATTAGCTAAGGAATTTATCGAAATTTCAGTAGAGTTTCCTTTGTTTTACTGACTAACCACACCTGCAAACAACAATCCCAGAAGATCACAACTATCTATACACATATATATACATATATATACGCGGGCCGACAAGGTCACCGCTGCGGTAGAACCGCCCAACAAAAGTACCATACATACATAATCATATCACAGGTAATATACCCCACCCACATGTATCCACAGACCTCTATACATATGAACTGAATCATAGGACGAGACAGGGCCCCATCGTACCCTCGAATATACATAAATACAAAATACAGAAAATAAGGGTACATGTATATACCAAAAGTCTGCTCCTGGGACAAGGGGAGCACTTCAACGGTGGAAAGAGATCCTAAGAAGAGGGCTCTCTAACCTGTACGTAGGTACCTGCGGGCATGAACGAAGCCCCCCGAAGGAAGGGGGTCAGTACGAAATACGTATCGAATATGTAAAGCAGAAAGTATGAAACATAAATAAGAGTAATAATCCAAATAAACTATATGAGTCAAACCTGTGTGCAAACATCAAGATAGTTCTTCAATTAAAATATCAAAATAATGCATAACGGACGAGAATGATGGCGACCTCCAAACTGGCGCCACACCACAGCATAACACCAGAAGTTTCAAATCACCAAAAATCTCCAACACAAGTCCCCACTATAATGTAGGTGAGCCGAGGCGACGGTGTCAGACACTCACGTCAAAGGATAGGTGATCCGAGGAAAAAGGAGTCCCAGCACTCACGTATCGTAAAGATGTAGAGGTCATCATGCCCGATAAGTGAGCCGAGGAAAAAGGAGTCCAAGCACTCATGTGAGCCGGAGCGAAGGGGCCCAGCACCCACATGTCGTGATGCCATCCCAAGCCCAGCTCCTTATGTCTCCAAACTAAGCAAAGTCGGCCCACGGGCAAATCGACCTGCCGTATCCAACCTACTTCGGAATATATATACATACATACATATAGTTATACATTCGCACGATAACAATTGGCCCGGGAACCGGTGAACGAGATCAAAATGACACGAATAGAGTCGTGAGAATCACATGCATAAAACTAGGTCCAAAAACTTAGTAATATGAAAAATGTTCATTTTTGAAATCAAGAAGGTACTTGTTTATGAAATTTTTCCAAAATTGCTCAAATCTACACATAAAGGTGATTTCAAAGGAACTTACTAATTTCCATCATACACATTACTAGAATAGGCTTCAAAACAATTTTTAAGATGATTTAGAACAATTGAACCCATAGGTTTCCAAACTATTTAGCTTTCGGTCAAACGAACACTTTTCATGGATTTTAAGCACTCAAAAGTTGAGGATGGGATTAACTTAGCATAAGCGTGGCAAAGAATGAACTTAGTTTATATTTAGACCCAAATTGTGAAGGAAAAGGAATTTCTTCTTCTTTTTTTTTTTCAAATGTATGACATTGACTAAGTCTAATCAACTCATGCCAAGAGATGGAAAATCTTTACATACCTCGACTCCTTTCTCCAACTAGCTCCAATGCAAAACCAATACAATTTAGGCTTTCGGATGTCCAACGTCTACACAAATTACGATAACGCCAACGATTAACAACCATATTGGGTCTTAAATCCTAACTTTTTAGT
>JAOTQR010055867.1:0-14254 GCA_025774065.1 Solanum ossicruentum | reverse complement strand
GTACAAGAAGTAAGAAAAGAATGAGTAGTAGAACTCATACCAGTCATAGCCAAGGCACTAGTACCAGATGGCTTACTCATAGAATCAAGAAGGGTCCGCAGCCGTTCTAACTCATCTCGGCTAATAGAAGGAGATTCTGAAGATGTAGAGTGAACTTTATTGGGTGTAGTAGCTATATCAGAAGAAGCAAAGTAAGCTTGACCACACATCCTTGACATCTTTTCAAGTACCTTTTGATTTCCATGAAGGCGAAAACATAGATCCTTGATATGACCTGGTCTTCTACAATAAGTACACCAGTGATCATCTTTCTTAAATCTGGAAGATGCACCATCAGTAATTTTGGTAAAAGAACTCCCTTGAGATGAACTATCCCTTCTTGTTGAAATCATAGCAGATCCATCAATCGGTTTAGAAGCAGCAACATCAGATGATGAAAGCATGGCAGATTTATCGGATGTGACATTATGCATCATGACTCCTCGACGAGTTTCCTCACCCCTGACAGTATTGAAAATAGCAGCAAGGGATGGAAAAGTATCTTTACCAAGTATCTGAACTCGGATAGGATCATATTCGGAATTCAACCTTGCAAGAAAATCAAAAATACGCTCATTCTCCACGGTCTTGGCGAAGGCAATAGCATCTGCAGTACACTGCATTTTTAAACTCTAAAATTGGTCAAGCTCAGTCTAAAATTCCTTCAAAACACCATAATAAGCATTCACAAACAAGGAATCTTGTTTGATAGAAAAAATTTTATTGCACAATTCATAGCGCGCAGCCATATCCTGTTTCATAGAGTAGGTTGAACGAACAGTTTCCCAAATCTCCTTAGCAGAAGACAAGAACATACAATGACGACCCACTTCAGGAGTCATCGAATTCCATAACCAAGTCATAATCAGAGAATCTTCATTATCCCAAATAGCAAAATTAGGATCAGTAGCAGCAGGAGCAGGGCCATCAAGATGAGTAATCTTATTGCGACTCTTGATGGTAGTGCGGATAAGCTGAGACCATGACAAATAATTTGAGCCATTAAGTTGATAACTCTAATGAAGAGTAGAAAGGTCATTGTGTCCAAGAGGGGTCACCTCAGGTTGTGTAGTATGTACAACCGCTGAATCACTGTCGGAACCAGCCATATTAAAGGGAAAAGATCAAGGAACGGCAACCAGAAGAAAAAACACACACCAAACGTTGTTCAAGCAAGGAGATCACCACAGATCCAAAGAGAGGAGAAGGAGATGATCAAAACCATTTTCTGTGGCTAATCTTTTTGGAGCAGGAGCGTCCGGGCAAGGCGGTCGTTTCTGGCCTTGTTCAGACTTCAATGGTGGCCGTTGTTGTTCATGTTTTAGGTGAGAAGCAAAATAGGATTTGGTGCTTTTTGTTTGTTTCAGACGTGAAAACAAGATACAGGACAGGGATAATGAGATCTTGGTAGTAGAGAAAATAAAAAAAGATCAATTCTCGGTCCAAAAGGTCCCCGGAAAATTTTTTTTCCCGGTGGCGATTTATGGTGGCGAGAAAAATTCGGTGATAATTGCGGAAGTAGAGCCCTCAGAATCGAGAACTCTGATACCAACTTGAAAATAAAGGTTCTTGTTTTTTATTATTAATTAATTTTGTACACAAAGTCTCTTTATAAATAGAATGAATTACATATTGGGCTAAGCGCACAGACTATTCTAGAATACAAAAAAAATAAAAGAATAAATAAAATAAAATGTTATATTTTACAACATCATATTAGCATGAATTATTCTCAACTACATATGTTATGTTTGGGGTTGTTAGTTACAGTGATATATGTCAAATTAGTTCAGGTTTTTGTTCTCTTCATTGTCATATTTTAGCTTTAAAAGGGTGAGCCTATCAGCCCACTTATAATGTATAAAGATTTGTCTTAAAAGTCTTCTCGATTATTTTTTTTTAACCCAGAACATGTTGTGGTTTCATTAAGCTCTCTTGGTCTGCTACAGTCACTCAATCACTCTTTAATCCATCTCTATTGTGGTTTTTAGGTGTCTGATAGTTAAGTTTTATGTGGTATGTATATTTGAGTATTATCATTTTTTCACTGAAAAATGATAATGTTTCGGACTTTGGTTCACCGTAATGTATACGACTTTGTTTCAAATTTTCCCTTTAGTAATCACATGTTAAATTTGAATTTGAGACTCTGGCTTGTTTGGATGCTAGGGCCTTCTCTGTTTCAAGTCATTTTGCTAAGAAACAAAGTTTAATGGAAAGGATTTTTGCTTTCTAATACATATCCAAAATATGTCCAGATTTAGTCATTTATAAGTTTCTTTTTAATGTGTTTGAATTGTAAGTTCACTTTAGTGTAAGATATTGGTTTGCTTACTAATACATGTTGTCCATGTCCTGATTTTGTTAAGTTTAGTTGCCTCTCTAATCTCCTCCATTTCCTACTAAGTTTAAATTATATTTATGTTGTCAAATTCAAGTCATTTTTTTTAATTAACAGTAGGCAATCCTACATGAAGTTTTATTTACATAAGCATTATTTCCATATACAAAATTATTTTATTGGTGCGTACCATTTTTTAAAAAAAAAGTGTTGCTTCATCACTTCTCCAAATAAAAAATGCAAGTCATTTCATTTCAAACACAAAAGAAATTCTTTTTTAAGTTTTAAATGTGTTGTCTATTTTAAAATTAAAAAAATTATTTTCCAATTTACTTTTCTTGACTTAATTTTTTTTTAGCATTTAAATTAGTCTTAATTTTATTGACCTATGTTTGGCCGGTAATTATTTTTAACAAATCTTAAAAGATACCTAACCCCTTTCTTTTAGGATAACTGGAACCCTTATCTAGAATCACATAGGTTAAGTAGACCTTACAATGAAGTAAATTTCAACATCATTTTAGTAACAATTGGTATCCTTATCTTAAAAATAATTATGTAGTGACTCCTTAAACTATTTAATTAGGAATCACCAATATGTTATACACCGTTTGACCTCGAGTTAAAAGGGGTATAACAGCTTGGCGACTCTGCTGGGGACTTTAGGTTCTAAACCATAACAGACTTAGGTTAATAATCATTGTTTTAGTATTTGTTTGTTTTATGATTACTTGTTTTAGTATTAAATGCTTGATGTTTTCTTTACATGATGTAATTTTTTTAGTTGCTATTATTTTATGTAAGTTATTTATTTGCATTATATAAATCATCATTTCGTCCATACTTCCTCCAATTTTAGAAAATTGATACTATCACACACACACGCGAGGTGTGCTTTGCACATCCACAAATGTTCTTTCAAAAATTCAAAATTTAAGAGAGTTGGCATATGTGCAAGGTGTCTAGATCTTTTTCCATGTAACCGCGTAGCCGCCTCATTCGAGTTGTCCGCTCAGGAACCTATTGTATAGTAAGTCAAATCTTACAAAACATAGGATAGAGCTATACCACCTCTATTGATTTAGATCGTGCATGCATATACCTTAGGTGGTTGATGTTCGACATTAACTCCACATTTAAGAAATCTACCCATATGTCAACGGGCTTCATAACCCAATGACCAACACTGCATATTCTATGCAATGCGATCATAATAAACAGATCCAAGTTTGATTTTGACATAACGAGTTTGGAGATTATTTTTATTTTATTTTATTTTATTTTATTTTACTTTGTATTGTAGGATGGATCCCGTCCCGCAAATTTCCCAAATTAGAATGATTAAAGGTATCCCATACAAGTTAAAAGCATAGTGGGGAGGTTTTAGCCTAGGTGAAAAACTAACTATTACAAGGAGGGTGGGGTTCCTTACTAAGTTATTCAGTATCTCTCCAAACAAGCACGTAATTAGAGCATTGGTTTCATTTTGTGATCCCGACCATATTGTATTTATGTTTAGCGACTTTGAGTTAACACATACATTGGAGGAAATAAGTTATTTCACCGGTTTAAAGTATCAAAGGAGAGGTAAAATTATTCCACATAGTCAATCAGGAAGAAAATTTCTTCGCACTTAGGATTGAAGAATACCAAAAAACTTGGATGTTTTGAACACAACTGGATTTCCTTAGATTATTTATATGAGAGATATGGGCGTCCAAATAGCTACAAATTGTTCAAGAAGAACTTCTCTTGCACTTCTGGCCATTGTCGAGCTAGGCGACATGTCACATTTGTTGTGGCTTTACTTGGGACTTTGGTATTTCCATAAGAACATGGAAAGATTAGTACCTGCATATGTTCTATGGCTAGAGCACTTTTTGAGGGAGTCGATGGTGAAGAACTCACCTTAGTACCTATGATTTTAGCAGAAATACTTCGAGCTCTTGGGAAATGTAAAAAAGAAGAAACAAACTTCTTTGAAGGTATTAATCTTCTATTGCAAATATGGGCAATGGAGCATTTCTACCAACTCGAAAACATGGTGGACATATGTTATAGTGATACCAATCGCATTAACAGTTTTTATGATAGGATGAAACGATTTGTGTCTCCAATTGGTACCAGTTATTTGCATGAATTCTTGGTTTCCCACACTAGTGACCAAATTCAATGAAAGTATCCATTACTCTCATGTTCCATTATATATATATATAAGATGTAGTGGGTCATATTATATCGAGCTTATTAGGTTGGAAGGACTTTAGCCATATGCTCCGCTATGCATGCTACAACAGTTTGGTCAAACATAAGTAATTCCTCTTTGAACAGACACGAGAGTTTCTGAAGTTTCCTTTGGATGGACTTTAAAGTCCCTAGAGTTGGAGAGATTCTTCATGAATGGGATAATGTTATCACAACAGAGCTAGGAAATGGACCGGCAAGAGCAACTCCAGAATATCAAGCATGGCTTTGAGAGGCCTGCTATAGCATAAGCCAAAAATGTGAGCAAGGTTTTGAAGATATCAGGATGACAATTTGGATACGTCACGCTAGTCTCGAAACTAACATGATCACTCTAGAGATGCGGGTTCAAATGGAGAATATAATGAAGTTTTTGAAAAATGCTAAAGCGAGACCAAGCAATATTGAAGTGTCATCCTCATCTACTCCACCATCTTGATCAGAAACAAATCTCAGCCAAGTCTTAGTATTTTCCTATTGATACATTGTTGTAATCTTAATATTTACCTTGTATTATGTCATATTTTCATTGTAATCCTAGCCTTGTACTCATTTATTAGTATTAATCTTTTATCTTTTTCAAACTTGGTTTGCCTCAATGACTTTGGATCAATCTATCATAATTTGTATATTTGGCATTTAGGCCTACCTCTGGCATTAAAGAGGTCCCTTGTATATTAGAATGTACTTGTTCTATTAATTTCCCCATTGATTATGCAATTTATTTGCTATATAATACATATTGTATTCTTTCTTTTATCTGCCACATTATTTGATGTTATTGAAGTAACGATTATTCGCTTTACACTAAAAATTTTTTCTTCTTCTTCAGAAAGAGGTTTGCTTTATTTCCCAAAAGGTGATTTGTATTGACTACAAACTAGCCGATCCCCCATACTTCACGAGGTCAAAAACTCGATCATCTACCGACATGACTGATTCAGATGTATGTGATCAAAGTGGTCTAGGACTTGTCATTATTCCAAGAGATCAACTCATAGCTTTGGAAGGAAGGGATTCAACCTCTTGTGATGAGCGTATCTCCAGCTTAATGCAACAAATGGCTAGCATGCAAACTGAAATCGATTGACTTTGAAATCTTACCAATTTGTCAATCAGTGTAACCACACCACTTACTGAGCAAGTAACGAATCCAATCATCTCACCATCTTTTCCACCTGTTGATATTCCCCCACCAAATCTCTCCCTTCATAAAACCAACCCAACTACTCCTACTCCACCAAATCCCTCTCTTCATAAAACCAACCCAACAACTCTTAAACAAGGTGCCAACTCCCAACAATTCAATTTACAACAAGGAAGCTCACAACAAATCAATGTATTACACTCCACTACACTAACTCAGACTCCACTTACCCAAACTTCCTTATTTATCCAAAATCCACCTATCCAAACTACCCCGCTCACCTAACAATACCAACCAACCCAACATATACCAGTGCCACACACTGCAATTAACACGCAATATGTGCCACAAGTATATGTAGCAGAAGCTCAACCTTGTGTTGCCCAAATGCTAACCATACCAGAAAGTGATCCGTATGAGGAAATGGTGAGAAGAGAAAGGTCAAGAGTAGATGAAAACATAGCCAGAGAGATTCACAATTTGAAGGAAGCACTGAAAAATATCCAAGTTCACAAGGGATATGAAGGGCTTGAATATGAAGATTTATGTGTTCATCCTGATATTGAGTTGCCTGTAGGATACAACCTATTAAAATTTGAGATGTTTGATGGCACAAGAAATCCTCTCAATCATTTGAGGTCTTATTGTGATAAGTTGGTCGGAGTAGGTAGAGATGAGGCCATAAGAATGAAGTTTTTCATTAGAATTCTAATTGGAGATGCATTAACTTGGTATATTGAGCAAAATCCTAAGAAGTGGCATAATTGGAGTAGTATGGCAGAGGATTTTATGGAAAGGTTTAGGTTTAACATTGAGATCATCCTGGATCGGTCTTACCTTGAGAAGTTGAAAAAGAAAACAACTGAGACCTTTCGTGAGTATGCCATCTGTTGGAGATCTGAAGCAGCTAGAGTTTGACCCCCCGTGGATGAAAATGAAATAAAGGACATATTTATCAAAGCTCAAGATAACATCTATTATGGAAAGATGTTTCTTATGTCAAGTGCAAAATTCACAGATCTTGTTAAAATTGGGGAAGCTTTGGAAGAAGGAATCAAGTCGGGAAGAAGTATTAACCTGGCAGCCCTATAAGCAACAAATAAGGCAATTCTGTCAAATTCAGTTGGAGGAGCCCTTAAGAAGAAGAAAGATGGAGTGTCTACTGTCATAACCATCTAGGAATGCAGGACTAACCAAATGGTAACCTACAAAATCCACTGCCTTAATCTATATACTATAGTCAGTATACCCAAATGCCTCAACCTTATTACCAACCTTCGCCTGTCCCTTATCCATTTTGTGCCACCCAATCAAAATATCCTCCACCCCAAGCACCTATATATCCAAGCAAACCACAATATCAATCCACACACCCATCTCAACTCCAATACCCACCACAAACTCATCCATCAAATGCATTCAAGCCCCGAACCTTTGTCCCAACTATATGAAAGGTTGAGACCTGTAGAAATACTGCAACCAATACAAAGACGGGTTCCCAACCCCCTTCCAGGATGGTATGACAAGAGTAAGCATTGTGCTTATAATTTTGGAGCTATTGGACACGATATCGAAAATTGCCTTACTCTCAAAGATAAGATTGAGATGTTGATTAAGGAAGGAGTCATTCAGCTCAAAGGTGCTACCACTAATGTAAACAACAATCCTCTTCCAAATCATGTAAATACGAACATGATAACCATTGATAAAGAATGTAATTTGGAAGGGACCATTGTATCTATCAAAAAAGAGGAAAGTGTTGCGACATCAACCGTCATTGCTCCCATAATCCAGTCCAACTAAGCGCCAATTGAGGTGGAAGTTCTTGTTCTCAAGCCTCAAATAACTGCCTTAGTTTCTCAATCACCTTCTTTTGGCACTAAAGGAGTTCCTTGGAATTACTTGACTGATGCAAAGAGTAAAAGAAAGGAGAAGATAGTTGTGGAGACTGCTGAAGCTGGAATGACAGGACCTGGGCGTTGCTATTCTCCTAAAGAAATTTTAAGAGGAGGACCAGTTAGGGAAACAACCAGAAAAAGGTAGTCACAAAAGCCAAAGTGGGGGAGTTTTGGAGGTAAATACCAATTAAGGAATATTCCATTGTTGAACAATTGAAGAAACCTCCCTCTCAAATTTCTCTAATGGCATTATTGATGAGTTTTGCAACTCATAGATGTGCTTTGGCAAAAGTTTTGAGTGAGGCTTATGTTCCAACCGAGATAGTAAGTGAGAAGTTTTCAGCCATGATGGGACAAGTTTTACAAGTTAATAAAGTTTCTTTTTATGATGATGAGCTTCCACCTGAAGGCCTCGGGCATAACAAAGCTCTGAATATCACCATTAGGTGCAGGGATAAGTTTGTCTCTAGAGATATGATTGATAATGGTTCTGTTGTTGACGTATGTCCTTTTATTACACTTCGAGCTTTGGGGGTTGATATTGGGAAAATTTAGAAAATCAAGTGAGGGTTAGAGGTTTTGATGGTGCTCAAAGGGGAGTCATTGGAGAAATTAACTAGCCACTACAAATAGGGAGTTTTTGGTGGAATTTCAGGTGTTGGATATATCTGTTAAGAATTTATTGCTTGGAAGGTCATGGATCCATATGGTGGGTGTGGTCCCTTCCACTTTACACCAGACTCTGAAATTTGTATGGAATTATCAATAAATCATTGTTCATAAAGAAGGTAATAATTTAGTGCATCCTAACAACTCAATCCCTATGATTGAAAATTTGGAAGAATTGGATGAATTTGTTTCCATACTAGGGTGATTATGTGTTCTACACAACTCGAAACAATAAAACTGCCACGAGCGCTTATAATGATAGCTTGGGAAATGTTGAAGAATGGTTTTGTGACAGGTCGAGGTCTTGGAGTGAATTTGGATGGGATAGTGGAACCAATTCGGTTGGTTGGTCAAAAACACACCTTTGGTCTAGGGTACGAGCCTATGCTTGAAGAAGCTTCATTGGTTAATCTCAAAAGGAAAAGAGACAGTCCTTTATCACAACCAATCCCATCGTTGAATCAGTCATTTTTCAAAGCATCTATTGCACAAGGATCAGAAGAAACTGCAGAAGACAACCTAATGGAAGGACTCAAAAACCTATCCATGGAAGAAGAAGAATGCAATATGATTGTGGAATATTGCACCAAGATCCCTCCCATATGGGATGTCGAGCCATAAGATGCTTTGAACAATTAGACTTGTATCTCGTCCCTGATTCTCAAGGAATCTTGGTCCCTGATTCTCTGGGAATATTGGTAGATGATTGTATTAGAATCTAAACAACATGGTTCAAAATTGATGCCTGAATCATGTTCATGAAATTTATATGTTATACCTCCATCTTCTGAAAGCTCTAATATCAAATCTCAACTATGCTTTTGCTTTAAATTTTAAACTACTTCTTGTTTTAAATTTCAAAATTTTGTCCTTAAAGTTATTAAGCTTATTTTATTTTCTTCTCTCTGTCAGCAAGCAAATTATTAAAAATGTCAATATAATGTGACATGATATGGAACGAGTGAACGAACCTCAAGCAGCAAATAAGTTTTTGAAGAATATGAAGAAGATGTGCAACCTGCAGAGCTGACTAAAGAGTTTGCATATTTTGAGAATAAGGAAAAGCCAAATTTGGATGAAACTGAGACAGTAAATTTGGGAGATTAAGAAAAGGTAAGAGAAACAAGAATCAGTCTCCATTTGACTCCAACCCAAAGGAAAGAGCTCATCGATCTGTTGATACAATATATGGATGTGTTTGCATGTTCTTATGATGATATGGTGGGGCTAAGCACGGACATTATTTCACACAAGTTACCAACTGATCCATCTTGACCTCCAGTAAAATAGAAGCCAAGAAAGATCAAGCCAGATCTGAGTTTAAAGGTCAAGGAAGAAGTTTCCAAGTAATTTGATGCCAATGTCATTCGAGCCACAAAGTATCCCACGTGGTTGGCCAACATAATTCCAGTGCCGAAGAAAGACGAAAAAATCCGACAATGTATAGATTATCGGGATCTTAACAAGGCAAGCCCAAAGGATGATTTTCCTCTTCCAAATATTCATATACTTATTGATAATTATGCTAAGCACGAGTTGCAGTCATTTGTTGATTGCTTTGCTAGCTATCATTAGATTCTCATGGATGAAGAAGATCCAGAGAAAACAACATTCATCACACCTTGGGGAGTGTACTGTTACCGGGTGATGCCTTTTGGACTCAAAAATGCACGGGCAATATACATGAGAGCTATGACTACCATTTTTCATGACATGATCCATAAGGAGATTGAGGTCCATGTGTAACACCCCAGGAGGGTACCTTAGATGTATCCGGCACTCAGAGACTATTGTTAGTCCCCAAGCGAATGACTTGGCCTCATCACATTCATTCATTCATGCATTATACTATTAGTAGAAGACATAAAGTAATAAATGGGCATATCATCATCTAGTCTCAAAATAATACTATAATAAAATAGGCTACTAGGAATAACTAGCTCAAAAGTTTACATCAACACTCAAATCTAGTCTATGAAGCCTCTATCACTATCAGGTGGTGCCAATGACAAACCCATAGCTACCTTAATCAATAAAAAGCTAATCACTGTCTAATTCTAAAGCAAGATGACATAACAAAATGGATTACTCTGAAGTAAGGGAAGCTCACCAATCCACTGAATGTCCAAAGATCTTCAACGATGTGCCTGCTGATGATCTTAATCTCGCATATCTACATAATGAAACAATGCAGTGCCAGAGAGAGACGTCAGTACGTGGAATGTACTGGTATGTAAAATAGTTGAGTGAAATTGAAATAGGTAGAATAATATAGAAACAAAAATCAATATCAAGGATAGTAACAATTGACATGTCAAATATCTATCCATAGCAAGAATAAAGAGTAGAAAAATGACTCATCAACCACTCAACCCATCAATCAAAACAAGCTCTTCTCAGAGCAACTCATCTCAAAGGAACTCAACTCAACTCATCTCTTCACATCTCATCTAGACTCGATTTTACTCAGTTTGGAAATTTTCTAGGAGTTTCACGGACCAACACCCATCACCTATGAGCCGATAATGGTACAACGAAGCAATGTTGTTAAAGCATCCCATAGTACCTTATCGGGGTAGAAGGGAATGCATCTGTGGGATTATAATAACATTAAGTTCTCTTTTGGGACTAAGGAAATATTTGTTTCTCACGGTCCAATCCTCTTCTACGCCGGCCACGTAGTTAATGAGTGTGCGTGTGACTCACTCTTACTCATTTTTGGTGCTCAATACTCCTTCCAAGACTCAACATGCTCAAAAACATCAACATCATCCAATCATCATCAATCATCTCATCTCAAATCAGCCTCACAGACACTTTCACCATCTCATTAGTCCACTTCTCAATCAATAGCTTAGGGCCTAGAATAATCATTAGGGATAATAGAATAGACAAATCGTTAGAGTTTATTTTTGGAGACTCAAGGGACTATCAAGTTCTAGCAATCTATCATCATCCTCACACTCACAATTACAATCCCTATCAACATTCTCAATCAAGACTCTAGACTCAATTTATATCTTTATTCATGCAATCTTTATGAAATTATAAGTAGGCTTTATGCAATATCTCATGAAAATATTCAATTCAAGAAAATAAGTTTATGATGATCATCAACGTATGAAAATACACATAATAAATATAATTTTTTAAGAAAATAATCATGAAATAATGTAAGTAGACTCAAGAACTTTCAACTCACTTTTAAGACCATCTATAGAACACATGGGAGAACAATCTCATGCTTTTAGTTTAGCCTTAAATACCTAGAGAGTTGATATTACCATCACAGTTTGATGAATAACCACTTTCTTGGAGAAAATCCTCAATCTTGGTAGTTCTTTTAAAGTGAAAGAACTTGGAAGGACATGGGATGAAAGAATTCTCTCTGATTCTTGAATTCTTGACTTAGATTCTTTAGAATTCTTGATGGAAAAAATAATTCTTGAAGAAGAAGAGTAAAGAAATCCTTTCTTGGGATTCTTGAATTTGTTTTCTTGAAACCCTAGGTTATGATTTAAAACCCTATTAGAGATTCATGAATAGATGAAAAACTTCAGGTTGGGTAGATTGAAATTTATGAAGAATAACTTACCTTGAGAATGAATCTTGAAAGCTAATCCTAACTTGATGACTTTCTTGATGATTCTTGAGTTGTTTATGTTTAGGAGTGAAGGGAGAGGTTTTTGGTTATAAAAACTGACGTTATATACATTTTGGGACCTTAAATAGACTCCCAAAGGTTTTAGGATAAAAGTACCCTCAAAATAAAAAGAAAAAAAATGTCATTGCTTATCCAGTGAGGGTACGCGTTTGGTCCATGACAAGCTCCGGGCGAGGACCTTCAGAAAAATCTGCACTCCGGGTGTCAAACAGCTCTACACTCCTTCACTAAAATGGTCATAACTTTTTACTACGAACTCTGATTAAGGAAAAATTAGATGTGTTGGAAAGATAATTTAAATATCTTTGATTTGATGTATTATTGGTGACATAACTCATTATACTTTAGGAGATATGGTCATTTGAAGTTAACCCTTCTATTGATTCATTTGAAAACTTAATTGCTAGAAATTCTTTGGACTTAACTCATGTAAAAGATCTCTTATCATTCTAAATCACACCTAGTATACTTTAAATACATAGAAATTGATCGTAACATGTATATACACCCTACCAATCATTGGTTCACCTAACGTTTATAAAATCTTACATTGAAATTCAAATGCTAAGAAAGTTTTTAGCTTAACTTCGTGCTAGAGTGTTTGTATGACCTTAGATCATCTCCAATTCTATTTCCAAACTAAGAAATGAATTTAACACCTATACACAATTAGGAATTATCAATTAAAATCCTATATCATAGGAAGGATGACTCGGTCTTAGCTTTAAAATATTGGGATGTTATATTATCTACCCCTTGGAACCATTCGTCCTCAAATGATGAGTAAAGGTAGACGTCAGCGCACGAATAATAATCAGATCTTCTCAAAACTCACTCAATCAATCAAACTCTCAACTCCTCATCAATCTTAGACCATCTCTATTCAGACTCGGGAATTGACATGTCAACTCAAATAGACAAATCGGTTTAGACCAAGAGTAGAGATATTGTCTTAGACATTCTAACTATCAGGAATGAACAGAAAGTTGGAACTCAATCAATTCAAATCATTTAAACACCTCGTCAATCAGATGTTCAAACTCAAGAAAGAAGTCACTGATTCTAGTTGAGAATGGGACCATCGTAATATGCAAGACTCTATAGACACTCTCGAGCTTAACTCCCCACCTCAATTGTACTCCTTTTAATGGCACTCTACTCCATCAACTAAAGCTTATAACTCTTATTCAAATTTTCATCTAACCACCTCCTCCTTTTCCATTCAAGCCTGCTTCTAAGACCCAAGGTGCTAGTCATCAGATGATCACTTTTATAGGAAGCTAACCCTCAATACTCAACTCTAAACTTCCACAGGGACTTTCACTTAGAGAATGCTACTCCTTGTCACTATTCTAGCCATCTACCTAAAACACTCACTCAAAAGGTATTGATAGCCTTCTCAAATCACTCATATAGTGACATCCACCCATTCAAGTCTATCACTCTTACCACTTCACCCATTTCTTAAAATTTTCAATCCTACTTGTCACTCCTACCTCCACCATTCAATGAACTCTCACTCAAGTCACACCAACATACTCTTACCTATCTATTGCATATCATAGGGTCTCATCTTTCTCCCTCTCCTAATATCTATCCCTATATGATACAAGTTTATGATAATATCATAATAATGCTACATTTACATCTCCTCATCTACCCTCATTCTTAGTCTATTAATATCAGCATCACTATTTAGGCCTGGAGGAACTCATTATCTCCCCGTTTGACGAAACCCCAATTACTACTCCTCATGCAAGATAAGCACGATTAGCTTGATACTTTAGATTCTACCATCAACAATGACATAACAAGTTGAAGGTCAGTACATACGTAAGATGACATCAGAATCAAGAACTTTCACTCTCTCTCATCAACCATCACTCCCTTACTATTGACAATACTTCTATCAAGATTGGAAAGTTGGATTACTCAAAGGGCTTGCAACGGAGATCATTAGCATGATTCAATAAAAAAAATCTTATTTGAGAACATTCATAGATTACAGTCTCTCTTGTCTATCAAGACTCATTTTGAGTTAGAGCCATACGTAGTGTAAAACTCAGGTCATATCTCCTTTAACATAGGACTGGAAACTCTTGGATTTATAGGGTAAGATCAAGACTAATGAATGAATTCATCGCTTCTCATCCTCAAAACTCAGCATGAATGGGAATTAATATGATGTGCATGGGACTAGGCCATAGGTACAACAGTCATACACCAGAAGGGAATGGAATGTTACCTCAACT
>JAOTQR010055856.1:0-14254 GCA_025774065.1 Solanum ossicruentum | reverse complement strand
AATTTACAATACACTTCAATCCCAACAATTGATTCCCGAATTAATAATCGACCTTTAGGTAATTACGGGGTCTAACAAGTAAGATTCATTCTCATAGAATAATTTTCATTTAAAATCATGCACACATGCAATACATGTTAAATCAAACTTTATACTATACTACTACTTTGAGGACAAATAAAGCTCTTATTTTTTAATAACAAGAAAAACATATATGTTGCATCCCATATTCCATCCTGTTGGATCAAAATAGACACATAATCCATAATCATATTGGATTAAATCACAATTCAATGCAATTCTTTTCTTGGTTAGCTTTTCTTTCTACTATAAAAACCTTCTAACAAATACTATAACTAATAAATGAACTACATATCTTGATAGAGGTCTCATTTCGTTTATATTGGTAGTTGGTTATTACACATTGTGTAAAACAACAAAGATAATGAAGGAAAGAGAAAAACGTGGGCCAGATTGTACATGCATTTAATGAAGAAAGATAAAATTGGTACAATTTTATTTATTTTTTTCTAATGGCCGGCCTTGTGTGATTTCTTCAATTTATTTTTGTCAATTCCCAATAAAAACAACCATTATAGTCACACTATAATTTATTGCACCTATCATGCACTTACTACCTCTATTTGACTTTACACATTTTGCCTTATTTTTTTTGTTTTTTTTTCTTTCCTTAGAATTTATGGTACAATGTTGCATTAACTATATCTAATTGATTAGTCACTATTTTGGATTTTTTTATATTTTCTATTTTTTTCTTTGTATTTTCACTCTAGATGTGTTGCATTAATTAGCTTGATTGGATGACACATGTTTTGCTTCTTTTTTTTTTTTGTAATTTATTCATGAATGTACATTTTTATAAAAGAATGTTGATATTTTTTGGTAGTTATTTTGAATGACACTAAAAGGTAAATAGTACCTCTAAAATGTATACTATGATTTTTTCCCTATCTCATCCCCACGCGCCTTTCCCTTTCTCTTTTCCCCTCTTCATGCTTTAGTAGCCCTCACGTATTGATATATATCCAATTCTAATCATGTTCATAACTTAGTTTGAGGACTAACTGATAGAGTATAGGTAATTTATAGTGTAATTTTGCTATTTCATGCTAATCCTTGGCCGAGAATGCTTTTTAGTTGCATTTGACGAGCTTTTAAATAGGTATGTATGTCCGAATTCATAACCAAAAAACAAGGAAGGATACGACCAGAAGAGAAAGCAAAGAAAATTCACATTGTACTGGAAAAAAGAACAACTCTGCATCGAGAAGTAGGCTATGACAGTTTTAAATTTGAAAAGGAGCATAAAGAGGCACGAAACACTCATGAGAGAACAAGTCTGCGTCGTGGACTTGGTCTAGGATAGTACAAATTTCGACGGATGAGCTGGAAGTGTAAAATACACAATGAGGGAACCAATCCATGTCACGGACTTTGATGTTGCACAGTGAAAGTTGAAAAATTGAATTTTTTAAGTTTAAATACTAATTTTAGTCATTATTTTATTTTGATTCCTTTGTTGAGACATAGAAGAGAGACAAAGAATTCCATCCTAGAATTATTTCTTTCATCTTTTCTTCTTTAAATCCATTCTTTGAATATCTCTTAGACTAATTTTGTGTTAGAGACAAACAATGAGTGGCTAATTTCCCATATTCTAGGATTGTAGCTATAGACTATGTTCTAGACTTTATTTTCTATGATTTATGAATGGATTTTTGTTTAATTACTCATATATTCCTTTCATAATCGTGAAATACACTTCTTGTTTACCTTAGATTCGAAAGATATTAAGGAGATAGAACACAACGTATAGGGAGCTTGTTTGTTCTAGGAAACTAGGATGATTCATGTATGAGAGACTTATGACACCTACCCATACACCTTACTTGGTTAATAAAAAAGGAAGATAGATTTAATGTGTTTTTATTGATCATACTTATCCCTGCTCAACAATGTAGTTAGGCTATCAATGAGAATAGGTAAGTAGAGGTTAGACGACCATGCTTGGTAAATTAAACCCCATAAATCAATAATTAGAAGACCCATGAATAATTATAGGAATTGAGGCTAGAACATATGCCAAAACGGTTAGAGTCCTGGAATCTCACTTAATTTGGTAAAACATTATCAAAGTAATCAATCATAGTTAGTTAGTTTAATTTTAATACTTTAGCAGAAATAATTATCATCTTTTCTTGCACAATACACATTGCATAATTCTTCTTTTGATAATAATTGAAAGTTAACTAAAATTCTTGGGTTCGATATCCAGCTCTCTAAGAGTTACTATATTATTTAAGTAGATCGTGTACATTTGTGTGTGCTAGGGAAGCGATATATTTTTTGCATCGTTGATGGGGACTTCAAGTTGGCAATTGGTTATTTTTTAGAAGTTGATTTGTTTTGTAGTGTTGACCATACTTTATCTTAGTTGTGTTTTTGTTGCAAGAATTCAGTCTGATCCACTGGTGGAACCAGAACCTTATTTCTAACAAAGTAGAAGAAGGGCAGGACTACTATATTGAATGTCACCTATTGCCCTCGTTGAACAAGAAAAATAGGAAGACGATAAGGAGAGAGTAGAACCAATGGTTAGCCTTATTCCTGTACTAGTGGAGCTAGACCAGTTCGACATGTGGCAATCCTATGAGTAACTAATGTTACCAACAATACTTAGAAATCACCTCCGAGTGGTAGATTTGAGCTCAAGTAGAATATGATGCAACTTTTCCACTCTACAGGTCAGTTCAAAGGATTGCCACATGAAGATCCCCAAGTCCATCTTCGAAATTTCTTGGAGATCAGCACACCTACATTCCTCATGGGGTGTCTTCAGTCAATGTGAGGTTGACCTTGTTTCCTTTCTCACTAATTGAGAAAGCAAGAAGGTGGTTGCAATCTAATCCACCTAATTCTATAACTTCTTGGGATGACCTAGCTAGGAACGTATTGATAAGATCTTCCCATCCGGGAAGACATCGAAGCTGAGCAGTGAAATCCTATGTTTCAAACAAAAGCTAGAAAGAACTTGTACCAAGCTTGAGACAGGTTCAGATCATTGCTCGTTAACTTCCCTCACCACCAAACAAGCTAATAAGGTGTTGGTCTGTACCTTCATTGAAGGGTAGGAACCCAATACCAAGATTTTAGTGATTCTGTTACAGGTGGACATACCTTGGAAAAGACATATGATGAGCTTTATGCTTTATGGAATCGTGTTGCACAAGTAAATCCAGTATGGAATGGTGGATCAAGCAAACCTGTGGTCCAAAAACAAGCAGGTGTGTTGGAAATGGATGTAATGCTAGCTTTACAAGCCCAAGTGTCATCCATGCAAAACATATTTACTACCCACTTCAACAACTTGGCTTTGACACAACAGCAAGATCCAATGAATATGGTCTAAAAATAACAACCTTCTTAGTGTGAGGTGTGGTAGTGGTGAGCATACAACTAATTTTATGAAGCCAATCCAGAATCTATCAACTCTGTAGGTAACGCATCAAAAGGAGGAGGCCCTCAAGGATATGGAAATACATACAACCCTAATTGGAGAAATCATCCTAACTTCTCTTAGGGTGGTAACTAGCTGAATTAAGGGCCCCACTTTAGTATAGACCACAAGGTGGCGGGCATCTATACAATCAACAGGCACAACAACCAGCCAAACCCTCAAGTATGAGCACAAATGATATGTTTAGACAGATCATGGAACACCAACAAAAATCCATAGTAAAGTAAGTTAAGTTGGCTGTAGATGTTCGTCAAAATCATCTAGCCATCCAAAATCTTAAAAAACAATTTGCCCAAGTGGCAAGTGCATAAAATTCTAGACCACAAGGTGGATTGCAAGGTAACACTGATCCAAATCCTAAGCAAGTAAATACGGTGAGCACAAAGAGTGGCAAGCCCATGGAAGAGTTAGTTCCAAAGAAGAAGATTGGGGACAGTCCAAATGTTAACAAATAAGATTAGGCTAGCAATCCTAGCCCTCCAAATGTTAGGCTGAAGCAAGGCCAAAGCCTCCTCCTCCATACCCATAAACCTAAAGAAGAGAGAGGACGAGTGCTTTGAGAAGTTCATCAGGCTCCTGAAACTGGTACGTATTAACTTATCTTTAATTGATGTTTTGCAAGGGATACCAAAATATGCTAAGAACTTGAATGATATTGTGGCCAACAAGAGTAGGTTGGCAGAATATGAGACAATTGTACTTACTAAAGAGTGTAGCTCTAGGATCCTAAATAAAGTGAAGCTACCTACCAAACTAAAGGATCCTAGGAGTTTCACTGTCTAAGTTACCATTAGAAGTTATCTCAATGCGAGAGGATTATGTGATCTGGGTGCTAATATCAATCTGATGTGTAGATCTATGTTTAAGAAGTTAGGTCTTGGGCATGTAAAACCACCTACAATCTTCCTCCAGCTTGCTAATCATACAATGGCTAAGCCGAATGGAATTATAAAGGATGTTTTAGTGCAAGTGGGATCTCTCATATTCTCAGTGGGATTTTTCATCTTGCATTTTGAGCTAGACCTATAAGTTTCATTCATTCTAGGGTGCCCATTCTTGGTAATAGGAGGGGCATTGATTGATTTGTGGTCGTGCGCTTGACTATGCACGCTTATGACAAAGTAGAGGTCTTTAATGACTACCAAGCTTTGAATCTACTGCCATATATGATGATTTAGTAGCCCTCTCACTGATAAATGTAGAGGTTATAGTCCATCAGGTTGAGGCCAAAGATCTTTTAGCAAAAATGTTGCTCAATCAAGAGCCAGAAAGTTATAGTGAGGCTAATGAGATAGCAAGTGTGCTGAATAGCCCAAATGTTAGCATGCTAAAAAAGTTGGTCAAGCCATTGGATTAGGTGCTAGGTCCTTCACTCAAACCATCCATTAAAGAAGCTCCTTTGTTGGAGTTGAAGCCACTACCCTCCCATCTCAGGTATGTATTTCTTGTTGTCAATAATACTTTACCAGTAATCTTGTATGCTTGCTTGTCTACAACCCAAGTGGAAACTATTGTTGCTTTCTTGAAAAGGAGGAAGAGGGCCATGGGCTGGGACTGACAAATATTTGATCTTCATGGTATTAGCCCTTTCCTATGCATGCACCGAATATTCATGGAATAGGGTCACATATTGGTAGCCCAGCCACAGAGAAGACTAAACCCAATCATCAAAAAGGTGGATAAAAAGGAGATAATCAAGTCGTTGGATGCTAGGATCATATACTCTATCTCCGACAACAAGTGGGTGGGTCTAGTTTATGCATCCCGAAGAAAGGTGGGATGACGATGGTTACTAATGAGAAGAATGAGCTCATTCCTACTAGGATGGCCACTAGGAGGCGTATCTACATGGACTACCACAAACTTAATGATGCCACCAGAAAAGAGAACTATCTAGTGTCATTCATTGATCAGATACTAGATAAGCTAGCTGAGCAAGAGTATTATTGCTTTCTGGATGGGTACTCAGGTTATTATCAGATTGCCCCCGAGTACCAAGAAAATACAACCTTCAATGTCTTTATGGAACATATGTATTCAAGGGAATTCCCTTTGGTTTGTACAATGCACCAGCCACATTCCAACGGTGCATGATGGCTATTTTCCATAATATGGTAGAGGTTTTTGTAGAGATCTTCGCGAATAACTTCTCAATGTTTGGGAAGTCGTTTGATGCATGCCTTGAGAATCTGGACAAAGTATTAGTCCGCTGTAAAAAAGCTAATCTTGTCCTATTGGGAAAAATGTCATTTTCTAGTAAGGGAGGGGATAGTATTGGGTCACAAAGTGTCTAAGCAAGGTTTGGAGCTTGACAGATCCAAGATAGAGGTGATTGAGAAGCTACATATGCCTGTATCAGAGAGAGGAGCCAGAAGTTTTATGGGTCATGCAGGGTTCCATCAGTGATTTATCAAAGATTTTTTCAAGATGTCAAAGTCCTTATGTGCACTACTAGAGAAGGAGGTAAATTTAACTTTGATGTTCCTTGTTTGCAAGCTTTTGAGACCTTAAAGTAAAGGCTGGTGGAAGCTCTCATTCTGATGGCTCCAAATTTGGAGCTACCATTCGAATTGATATGTGATGCTAGTGACACAACAGCGACAGCAGTCTTGGGTCAGAGAAAAGATAAGATCTTCCGTTCTATATACTACACCAGCAAAACTTTGGATATAACTCAGTATAATTATATAGTCATAAATAAGGAGATGATGGCATTGGTATTTGCTTTTGACAAGTTTTGCTCCTATTTGATGAGTACCAAAGTGATTGTGTTTATCGATCATGCAACACTAAGGTACTTATTCAATAAGAAGGATGCAAAGCCTATGATTATTAGGTGGATCCTCCTAAAAGCATTTGACCTTGAGATCAAGGATAGGAAAGGGTGTGAGAACCAGATCGCAAATCACTTGTCAAGGTTAGAAGATAACACCCACATTGCCGAGCAAAGACAAATCAAGGAGGAATTTCTAGATGAACAACTCTTGGCTTTAGAGGTTGAGGAGCTATCCTGGTATGCTGATATTGAGAACTACTTAGTTAGTGAGGCATTCCCATCTTATGCAATTAGTCAACAAAAGAAGAGGTTGGCCCATGAAGAGAGGTCTTATGTATAGGATGAGCCCTATCTCTTCAAATAGGGTTTTGATAGATTGGTGAGGAGATGTGTGCCCGAGGTCGAGACATGCCAGGTGCTTGAGCTCTACCATAATTTACCCTATGGAGGGCACCAAAGAGGGAAGAGAACTTCCATAAGGTATTGCAATCCAGTTTCTTATGGTCTACTTTTTTCAAAGATGCTATCAATTTTGTCAGGAACTGTGGTGTATGCCAAAGGACTAGGTCCATATCCAAGAGGCATCCAATCCCTTTTAAAAACATTCTTGAGGTGTAGATTTTTTGTGTCTGAGGGATGGACTTCATAGGACCATTCCTACCATCTTTCGAAAATCAATAAATTCTGGTAGCAGTGGACTACATGTCCAAATGGGTGGAGGTTGCAGCTCTACCCACTAATGACTCCAAGGTGGTGGGTAAATTCTTGAAAAAGCATATCTTCACGAGGTTTGGGACTCCATGAGCCATAATCAGTGATAGAGAGGCATACTTCATCAATCAAACCATGAAGAATTTATTGGCAAAGTATGGAGTCAGACTAAAAGTAGCCACTGCCTAGCACCCACAGATGAGCGAATAGGTTGAAGTGTCTAATCGTGAGGTTAGGCAAATCCTGCAAAAAATAGTAAATGCATTAAGAAAGGATTGGGTATTGAAGTTGGATAAAGTTTTGTAGGCCTATAGGACAGTATACAAGACTTTAATTGGCACTTCACCATACAAGATGGTCTTTGGGAAGGCTTGTCACCTCCCTTTCAAGCGAGAACATTAGGTGTATTGGACCATTAAAAAGTTCAATCTTGACCCAAAACTCATAGGACGTAAGTGCCTGGAGCAATTGGAGGACTTAGATGGGTTCAGACTTCATGTGTATGAGAATGCCAAGTTTTATAAAGAAAAGACAAAGAAATGGCATGATCATCACATCGTCAAGCACACCTTCGAACCTCGGCAAAGATACATCTTTTTAACTCTCGTTTAAAACTTTTCTTAGGGAAATGAGGTCCAAGTAGAGTGGAGTATTTGAGGTGTGGGCATGATGCCACATGGTTTTGTTGATCTTTGGAATAAGACCAAGACATCCTTATTCTTCGTTAATGGGCATAAAGTCAAACACTACTATGGTGTTGACATGGATGGTGAAGAGGAGGCCATTGACAGGGTCAATGAATGAAAATTATGTTGTGTCATGTCGCGATGGTAAATCAGGCACTACAAAACTCATGGTGATGTATTTTTAATTTTTCATACTTTAACTCTTAGTGCAGGAACCAAAAAAATCATCAAAAAGTGTTAGACTGACGCAAGGTACTTTTTGGTCATTTTCAATTCCCGTCAATTCATTGAATATTTTTGGATTTTTTGTGGCTGAATTGACTTGTTTTCATAATTTAGCTCATATTTTTTGTGAATGGATTGACTTGTTTTCATAATTTAGCTCATACTCAAGTGTTCAAAATTTTTTTCGGGGTCCGATAATCGAAAAATAAAATTTTTTGGCCTCAAAGTTTTTTGAAACTAGAAGAGTCCACCACAGGTCTGTGTCACAAACTGTTCTAGTATATGACATTTCTAGGTAAGGAAAAAATCATGAAAATGTAAAAATAAAAATTGAAAGTGTAGGTCCGCGTTGCGGACTTATCGTGGAGCAGTATATTTTTGCGCAAATTTACTTCGACCCCAATCTATTTTAATTACTCTTTTACCCCTCCCCACCCATTTGTAACCCTTTTTGCATGACCCCACCCCCATTTTTCCCCAATTCGTCTCTTCTACTATCAATTTCGCCCTAATCTTTCACCCCCAACCAATTTCCTACACCCAATCTGTGCTGCCCTTTGGGTTTTTATAGTGTCTAAGTGTGTTTCTTTCTTTCTTCAGTAATCACCAATATGTCTTTTTCTCTTTTTGGTCTTGAAAATTCATTCCTATGAAGTACTTCGAGGTAGCTGTAGTTTTTGGTACAAAATTGCCATGATTCATCTTTTGGGTGTTTGAGTTCATGCTTCCATGTCCATATAAGTTGAGTTTTATTGGGCACCCATGTAAATGGGGAATCCCAGCTGAAATTGGTGCCCAAATTATAGAAATTCATTGTGATTGAATATTGCTGCCAAATCCTATGCACTTTCAATGATTATGAATGACTTTTCTGGGATTTTGGGCACTCCATTACTTGCTATTGTGATGTGTGTGAATAATTCTGGCCTATGGACATTGAGGCTATGATTTAGGTTTTTTGTTTGAATTGGGGGGGGGGGGGTTGTCTTGTCCAATTGATGATGAATTTCATGGGCTAGTTATATATTGGATAATTTAGGGGTGATTGTGGTGTTAAACTAAGTGTGGGGTGGGGGACTTTTACACTTGAAATTACATAATAAGATGGTGTGAATATGTATGCCTTTATGATGATGATTGTAGGATGATAAGGGAAATCTTAGTACCCTATTCTTACCATAATTTGAATGAAGTATTAAGTTAGGTTGCTGAGTTTGGAATTAGGTATAGGGGCTATGCTTTATTTTGGGTATAAATTGTATAATTCGATTGTTACAGGCACCTCATGACACCCCGAGGAAGACGTGAGCGTGGTGAGGGCTCCTCCAGTGACAGAAGGCAGGACAGGGGTGTGGCCCAAGTACCCTATGTCCCCGTAATGCCAAGGGGCTAAAGCCCAATTTTCAGGCTAAGTGTGTTCCTATAGCATAGGAAGAGGTGGTATAATCTCACCCTGAGACTAAGTACTTCCCTGATGTTCTAATTGACCAAGAAAGCTTAGCATGGGACTTTCCTTATTTTTTGGAGCGAATGCAGCAATACCAAATAAGGTTTGTATTTATGGATCATATGTAGTGCAACCTCAGTTTGGTGAGCGAGTTTTATGCCAACCTATAGGCAGATGCTAGGACTCAAATTGTGCTTGTGCAAGGGGTTGAAGTCAACATGTCCCAATGGTCGTAAATAGCATCCTAGGGACTTTGGACGTTCCTTTGAGCTCCATGAATGAGACGAGAGGTAACTTGTTTTTGATGATTATGATGCTATCTTTCTATTCCTGCCATGTATAATACAGGTTATAATTTACTTTCTATTCCTATATGCTTAGTTAAGATAATATTTTTTAATTCTATTTTCAAATTTTGATTGGGCTGTAATTAGTTAAATCAAGGCATGATGTTTTTATTCTAAGTAGTTAATGTCAAGTTGTGTTCCACTATGTGATTGATGTTGAGTTGTGTTGATGTTCGTTTTTTGCATAGTTATGGTTGAATGACAGGGCCTTATGATGGATGGATAACAATCGTCCTAAGCGTACTCATCAATATGTGTATCATATAGTTTGTCGATAGATGTGAATGGTGCAATGTTGCATAATGGGCACGATTTTGAAAAAAATAAAAAATTTGAAAGACCAACATTTTTTTATTTTGTATCTATGTATGTATGCCTAATGTTGAATTCATAAGAATATATGTGACGGTTATAATGATATTGATCCTTTGATGAGATTTTTCCATAAGAGAGTGAGTTAATTATATGTCTGTGTTGCTATAATTGCTAGAACTTGCCCTGTATGTGGACTTAACTAGGTAGAGGTAGAACTTAAGGGATAAGACCTAGGCATTTCTTTGGCAAACTTGATGTAAGGATTCAGATTTTGTGAGACTTTATCGGTATTTATATCAAGTTTTCGAAGGTGTGTGAACTATGAGAAATGCTTGAGTATGACGTTGGGTCTCTTAAGAAAGGATTTGAAGCTTGGTGGCCCTTGGAAAGCACCCTAGCCTTTTCCAAAAATTAGCTAAGGTTGGCACCACATGGACCCTGCATAGGTCGTGTGGCACTCCACGAGCCGTGAAGAGGTTCTCTCATGAAGTTCTCATCCCAAAATAATTTTTTAAGTGTGAAATCACCATCTCGAAACTTGGTGCCTTTGTACGAATGCCAAAACGACCCATGAAGCCTCAAACAAACCATTTCATCTTCAGTGGAATCAATCTTAGCCTGAAGAATTTTCTGGGGACCCTCTCACGGGCCCTCACATAAGTTGTGGTGCTCTTTGACGGGACCCCTATATCAGCTTATACTCCTTCATTACTATTCGTTCTTATTCTAACACTTAGCTTCTCATTCACTCATTCAAATACTTTATGAATCCTCTTTTCAAGCACTAATCAGAGGATTCCCATGGAACTTTTAAACTCAAGCTAAAGTCACTTTCAAGCCTTCAACCCAAGCTCATTTATTTGGTTTAGGATCATCATGGGTCTCTTACATTAAACCAAGTTCAAATGCATTCCATTAGCTAAGTTTCTCATATGAATTGGTAGAAGAGTCAACTTTAAATGGTCATATCTCCTTGTACAAAAAGAGATGGGTGTTAAAGCTTTTTGAATTAGGTTTCCGACACATCTAATTTCACCTAATTTACGAGTTCGAATCAAAAAGTTATGCCTATTTTTATAAAGCACATCCATGTTGTGTTCCCTCTATTTTGGCTAAGGAGATCTCCATGGGTGCGTACATGATCCATGGTTCTTACACAAACCATGGAGCTTCTTTACGGGAAACTTGAAAAAGTTTTGAAGCTCGTTTCATTAATGAATTTCCCATCATTTTAGCTATTTCAAAGGGATGCTTATGATTTGCTAATCCATCATAAACCCTTGAAAAGACGTATACTCTTCTTCTCTCATTCAAATTCAATTCAACACTTAGAATTATTCAAACATATCATCTAAGAACTCCCTTCAAGTGAGCCATTGGAGATTACTTGGATCATAAGGAAGGGTATTTTTCTTCATCAAATTTCTTCCTATTTCTTCTTGGTTAGCTAAGGTATGTGAGATGGATTCATGGTCCCTTTCAACCATGAAGACCCCAAACTCTTTTACACTTGATTTTATGAAATTGAGCTTACTTTAAATATGAATCTTTTTAATTATTATTTATTTGATTCAATTGAGATATGTGTTATGTTTAATTTGTTGTTTTTAAAGTGATTCAAGCCCTAAATGAAGAGTTCCATTGATATTATGAAGATTTGAATGTACATGTCCCCTTTAAAGTTTGATCTAAGCATGAGTAATCTAAATTGTGATTTAAATGTGGATTTACTCATGAATTTACTTGAATTTCAAGTTGAATTAAGTTTGAATCTCTATTGCCCTTGTTGTTCTCACATCATTCATGACATATGCATACATGAACATTAGTTTTTAATGAAAATTATTCGGTTGGTTAATCTCACATATGGTATTAGTTAAAATTATTCGGTGGGTTAAGCTCACATATGGTTATTACAAGAATGTGATCATATAAATATGAATGATATGTCTCTTTGAGCATTTTAGGTGTTTACACTATCTTGTATATATGTGAATGAGCTATTCCTATGCATGAAAATATGAATCGAAGTATGATTTGGATTTTAAAACTAAGTATAAATGATTATGAAGAATGTTTAGCTTTTGAGCGCAAGTATGCATCGAAATGATTTGGAATTACTTGTGTCTCTTTTGAAAGCATTTATACGTCTATGTATTCTTGTGGGATGATGACTTAGTACTGAGTGAGATTGGAGGCGTCAGGCCTATTCCCAAGCACTACGAAATACATAACTTTAGAGACAATCAATTTCGTCACTAATTGAATTTAATTATTAGTGACCATATAGTTTTGTCGGCGTCAATAACTTTTTTACTGACAAAATCATGCTATCAACTATGAAAATTTTTAGTTCTTATGACAAACAAGTTTGTCACAAATGCTATGCATTTGGGGATGTGTTTTTTTTTTGTTGTTGCTAAAATAACTTTTTTAGCGACGAAATACTAAACCGTCTTTGTATATATTGAGTGACCCAACATTAAGGGATGGTTGATTGACAAAATTTTTTCGTCATGCACGATCTTTTATGACGAAATTATTTATCCCTAATACACAAATTTATTGTAGTGAAGGGTCCTCTTCCTTTCTCTTGAACTATGTGCCAGCATAGGTATTTGATATGACAACCATCACCAAAATGCGAGGCCCGTAAGGTGCAGTTACAACTTTGATATGATATGATATGAAAATTCTATTCAAAATGGGAGGCCCGTAAGGAAGGTCACTTCTCTGAAATGGGAGGTCTATAAGGAAAAGTATGGTTTACCTTTGGCAAGTAGACCACCTCTTATCTGATGTAAGGATAACATCGAAATTCCATATAATAGCTTACATGGTCTTACGTGTCGATTGAGGTCTCATGCCCTCTATGTTGAAGTATTAAGGAATTTCATACATCATGGATTTCATGGCATACTGAGATATTACTCTTCTTTGCTTATATACTTCTTTCTATATATATGCCCTTGTCATCTAACATTGAATGCAGGTTTAATGAGTTCATATGCATTGCATGCTAGCATACTTAGTATATTCAAATGTTCTAACGCATACTCTTTGCCTATATGATCTAACCATATAGGGACCAGAGAATATCTTCACACACCACTTGACGGTTAGCTCAGATTGTTAAAGTTATTGTGGTGAGTCCTATCATCCAAGAACAAGCCACCCTCTATCTACCTATTATGTTACTTCAGCTTATATTTTATTTACTTTGAGGGTAACCCCAGGACATGTCTTGGTACCTGTCCTATTATATGACTTAGAGGCATTGTTGGACAATATGTAGACTCTTATATAGATATATGCTATGTTTGGATACTTGGAGATTATGGTTATGGTTATAAACTAGACATGGATATTATGATGTTTGTTTGTGTTATCATATGGAAATGTGGAAGATCCTAAGTCCCATTCTATCCTCATATCATGAGTCACACTTACCCGCCCCTTAGTTACTATGTGTTATTTTCTATGTGAATATATGCAAATCCATATCCCTATGACATCCCCATAGCATAAGTCATACTTTTCCGTCCCTTAGAACTTTGTGTGCACTACTTTATTATGCTTTTTCGAACTGTTGATGTGAATGTGGAAACTTTGAGGCTTTTTTGGGGACTTTTGGGTTTCTATTCGCCATGTTACTCCACGACCCTAGTTTCGGGTTTTGACATTTGATTTAGGCCTTGTTTTAAACCTACCCTGGCATATTTCATCCCAAGTTAGCCATTTTGAGCCTTAGGATTGTTTCTTTGGACAACCACATAATAAGTTGAATCCTTTTCCTTCTTAAATTGTGACTTTGATCCAAATATCCTAAGCGTTTTAGCATGGAAAAGAGAGAAGGAAGTATGCTTTGAAAAGTTACCCCGGAGACAAGCCTTGGTATTGAGAAAAAAATAAATTTTTAAAAAGTTAGGACTCAAACTAGTAAGGGTCAGTGACCAATCTGCATTGCGGATGACACACTCTAAAGTCCCGTTAGGGCAGGCTGGCACCGTTGCCGATAAGGCTCGGGAGAACCAACCTATATCTATGTGCTTTGTATATTTATATTATGTTGGCATGCTTCTAGGAAGATAAACGAACAACAAGCTAAAAAGAGATGTGTATAGCTAGGTCGTTGGGGCCACGGTGTCTAAAGTATGAGACATGACCACACATTAATTTACATAGTCTACAAAGCCTCTAGTCAAGAGA
>JAOTQR010055825.1:0-14257 GCA_025774065.1 Solanum ossicruentum | reverse complement strand
TTATAATTCCGCGCTTTTAAGGTTATAGTTGGGTTGTAGGCTGACTTGTCTTAGTGGGATATGACGAGTGCCATCACGCCCATTTTTTGGTCGTGACAATAATGTTAGTTACAAATAATAAAAAAAATTAAGTATATACAATATATTTTGACAATTATACTAAAAAAAAAAAAGTGACCTGCATAATCTATAAATGTTCATGGTAAAATTCTCTAATGATAATAAAATATGTATTAAGATATAAGCAAATGAAAAATCATACTAATTAGTTTATTTACTTGAATAGTGTATAAATTAATATCTTACAATTTAATATTTATTATATTTTATTCAAAGATCACACCAATTTTATTTAATGCTAGTTTTATTTCTTCATACTATAAATTTTTTGTTTAGGTCTTTCATTATTTTATTTTATCTTTTTTGAAAAATCTTTTTTATAATCCATGATGTTTCAAAGCTAATTGAATAATTTAAGTTAAATAATTCATATGTTTGCAAATCTAATTGCTAATTCTCTTAAAATAGAATAGATAAAAGAAAGTGATGTGATTATTTTATTTCCTTTAATTCATTTTAAACCCCAAAACCCCTAAAAATGTTTTCATTTTCCAATTTCCCCTTTGACCATTGTTGCCCCCATCTCCAACTCCATTCTTCAAATTTCATCAAACCCACCAAAATCGACTCCCAGCAGCCCCAAAGCGATCCTTTATCCCTGAGTTCTCCTTCAGCCCACCGGTACCTCATCGAAAATCTCCATAGAAAACGACCCATTTACTCTCTCTCTCTCTCTCTCCCTCTCTCTCTCTCTCCCTCTCTCTCTCTCTCTCTCTCTCCGTCTCTCTGCCATTGCATTTGGCCGAAAACAACGCCCAAAAACCCAAAATGGAGATTGCCTCCCCTATGGCCAACAAATCGATGGATTCTGGTCAAGAATGAAGTGACAAAATGTTACGGATTTGGTTTGACTTCTTTACCTGTCATCACTTATTGTTTTGCTCCTTTCTCTATGAATTCAAGTATGAGTTGGTATAATTATAGTTGAATGTGTCTCTCTCAGTTTAATTCTGTTTGAAATGATTCAGTTTTAGTTAATATGTGGCAATTCTGCCAACCCTTCCCTCACATACTACTTCGCTATTGCCCTATTCGGAAATCTCTGAATCTATGCTTATTTTTTAACTCCCCAAAGTATTTCGTCGAGCCATAGCGAAAGCGAGTCTTCATAGGGCAATTATCACTGCTTATGGACCCTGCAAGGTGGTCCTTGCTGATTCACACGGGATTCTACCTATAACTATTCAATACCCCTATAAAAAATTGATCACATTGGAATGTTTCCAAGGCCGACCCTTACCTGGGTGGTAGAGAATGCTCATGTCATAATCCTTGAGAAATTCTAGACATCTTCTCTGCCATAGGTTAAGCTTTTCTGACTAAAGACATATTGTAAGCTCTTGTAGTCAGTGAACAAGTCCATATGCACTCTATACAAGTAGTGGCACCAGATCTTAAGTGCAAACATGACTGCTGCCAACTCGAGATCATGAGTCAGATAGTTCATTCTCAAGGTTTTCAAGAAGTCTTGTTCGAAATCAAGGAAACCAAGTCAAGCCCCAAGTCCTCCTCAAGATTCAAGTGTCCCAATCTCTTTCCAGATCTAAGGATTTCATTCAAGCTTCAAGTCTCGATTTCAAATCTTCTTCAAGAAACTTTCCAAAGTCAAAGTATGTGGGTTACATTGGGTTCTTTCACCCATGGTGTCCTAACCTCCTTTTTACTCAATTTTCATGATTTAAAGTTGATTTTACAAATGAGTTTACTAGTATGAATTTGTCTATGAACTACGTTAACGCTATATGAATTTGTGACTGTTTTGCTATGTTTTGAGCTATAAATCTTGGATCTATTGTGAGATTTGAGGAGGTGTTTGATGTATATTGCTTGAGGGTGTTTCAAGGTGTTGATTGATGGTCTTACAATAGATTTTCTTACATGATTTCACTCTTGAATTGCATGATTTTACACTAGCATTACACACCCTCTAAGTGTTTGATAAAATGTTCGGATGTGGTTTCTTGAGGAATTGAAGGTCCAAAGCATGTATTATGAGTTAAATGACTTTATGATTATGAAATTAATGTTTATATGAGCTATGTTTATGAGAAACATCTATGCCATTCTAAGATGACCGCCTTGGTGGAGGACGTGATATCCATTAACCATTGTTGAGGGGTTGATACCTTGACCACCTAATTGGAGGGTGTGATGTCCATTAACCAGCAAGGGGTTGATTCCTTGGCCACCAAAATGGAGGGGGGGATGCCCATTAACCATCAAGGGGTTGATTCCTTGGCCACCTAAATAGAGGGTGGGATGTCTACTAACCAGCAAGGGTTTGACGCCTTGACCACTTAAATGGAGGGTGGGATGTTGACTAACCATTATTGAGGGGTTGATACCTTGGACACCTTGATGAAGGATGTGATGTTCATCTACCGATTAAGGGGTATAAACCTTGATCACTCTCCAAGGGGGTGCAAAACCTTGGATTCTAAGCATTAGTTGCTCGGTCTATGATGATGGTCTCCTTCTACTTATGTATTATGATTTATATAAGCATGATTTTACTTCAAGCATCATTCATACATGTCATATCATTACTATGTTATCCATTATTTATGTTGATGCATTTCTATTATGTTGTCTATTTCTTGTTGCATTGCATCCTACGTACTTAGTACATTCAAATACACTAACGCATACTCTATGCCTACATGATATTACCACGTAGGAACTGGAGCTCTATTTGGTCATAGCCCCCTCCACGTGGCTAGTAGCTTCCATTCAAGCTAGTTGGTGAGTCCTCACGTCCGAGGGCATATCTATGTTCTTATGTTATGTATTGAAGACTATCTTTCCTTTTGTTATACTTTGACTATGAGGGTGAGCCCGATTGCTTGTCTTAGCCCCCGCTAAGTTCTATGTTAGAGGTGTTGTTGGAAAAATATGTATTATGCTTGAGCTTTGACTCACTTATGTTATTCAAATTATTTAAATATGTCTCTCTCCCATAGTCCCACTTTTCCCTTGTTTATGTTTCTTATGATGAAATATCTTACTTCCGCGACCAAGGATCTTCGATGATATGCTATGAGGCTTATTTGGAGTTCATTCGGGTTCCCCATTCGCCGGTTACATCTAGGCCTTAGGCTTGGGTCGTGACACAAACAACTAATTTTTTTACACATTGTATTATAGGCCTGCTGATGTGTCTGGATGTACGGGGGGGAGTGGGAGCGGGATGGGAGGAGTGGGAGCGGGAGGGCGGGAGTAGTAGCAGTATATATAGGTTGCATCTCATCATCATCAAGAATATCATCATCTTCATTAATTTCAAAATCATCTTCTGGTAAATCTTTGCTAAAATCAAATTTTTGTTGAACAAATTCATGATTTAATTCCGTGTTAGAATTGATAAATAAACAAGTTTCGTTATCATGCGTAAAATCTTCCGTATTTATAAGAATTGGCGGTTGTCTTGTAGATTTAGAAGAACTACCACTTGTTTTTTTACCAGTTAATGCTTTTGCAATTCCACCAAAAAAATTACTTTTCCCTTTCCTTTTCTACTAGAATCCATTTTTGATAAAATGATAATATAAAATTATAAATAATGCAAAAATAATTCAAATAGTCAACTAGTAACAACTTACAAGTAACAACTAAAGAATAAAAACTAATAAGATGAAAGTAATAAGTCGGAACGAATATACCGAACATCTGTGTAAAAACAGACGTAGAAGCCGAAGTTGATGAAACTTGAAGCTTCAATATGCTCCACTAAATTTTGCTCCAAATTCCAAATAACTAAGTAACTAATTAATAATAATAATTTACTAATTAAGATATAAGAGAGTAAATAATAAATATTTGTAATTAATTTGATAGTAGTATTATAGAGTATAGACTAAGTAGAGAGATTTGAGAAATGAGAGAGTTGAGAAAGTTAAGAGAATTTAAGAATATATTAAAAGAATTTATATGCAATAATTGTGAAGGGGTGGGGGTATTTGTAGTTGATTTTTAGGAGTTAATTAGAAAAAAAATTAACAAACAAAAAAAAGGAAGTAGCAGTTGTTGCATTTTTAACGACACAATTTGTAAGAGTTGTTGGGCCAGTGGGCCCCAATCCAAACGGCTTTTTATTTTTTTTAAACAAAAATATTTTATTCAACCGGTAAAACAGAATTGGCATTTACCAAGAATTCTCCCCCTTTCAAACCCGGTACCCTCTCGTTACCCCACTAACCAGACCTTCCGAAATAGAATTGGATGGGTCTGAAACTGGTATTGAACCGGGACAGAATCGGACTAGTACTGGTAGGTCCCGATTTCAGATGCCACCCTTGAACTAATCTCATTGTTCATTATTAACTCAACTCATAACATCAACCATCAATTCTTGGACTCTGAATCATTTTTTTAGAATTAAACTCATACTCATTGAGACTCTGGGGACATCAATTTCATCAACATCATCATTAACATTCTCAATTTCAGGACCACAACCACAAATGACAAGTACACTCATACAATCAGGGCTCTAGGCTCATTTCCTACTTTCATTCTTGCAATCTTTAATAAAATAGCATATAGAGTTGTACAAAATACTTCATAATAAAATAAGTATGCAGTAAATTAAGTTTTGATGATCATCAACATGAAAATTTACAAGAGATAGGTATACTTTACATGAAAATACTCAAGAAATCCATGCTTGAACACTCAATACATTCATCTATCAGTTTAATTTAATTAAGGGTGACATGGAAGAACAATTCCATATTTTAAGTTAGCCTTACACCTGGGATGAAGACCAATACCAATCTTCTCAATAATCTCAACTCCAAACTCAAGACCACAAACTCCTTTTGTTTTCTTCTCTTAAAACTCTCACTTTGAACACTAAGAAAAATAGGTTGTGAAACCCTTAATCTGAAGCAAACAACCCTTACATTCATTCATCAAACATGGGAGGGGTTGGGAAAGGACCATAATGTCCTTCCCGATTTAAAAGAAAAATTCACCTTGAAATTCACACTGGTTCGCGATGCGCTCCAAGCGCACATCAATGTATTTTCTTCCAAAATTTCTTCGAATGAGTTTTTCAATCCCCATCAAAAAAATTAAGTGTGGGTCTGCAACTAGGGCGCGTTACGACCCTGACGCATACTTACACTGTTTTGATTTTCGGATCAAAAATTATTTTTAGATTCGGTTACTCTAAAATTCGAAGGAGGCCATTTTTCCACTCAATTTTTTATGTTGATCGCAAATTTGGTCTCGAATTTTCTATTGGAGCTTGGGAAGATGTGTTATGCGTACTTCTCTCCTCTAGGGATATTTCGATAATTTTTTCGGGCATTACAGATACAGGTTAGGTGAGTTCATTTCACTAGGAACAATATGACAGTTGAATCTTTTTCTAAGATGATATTATTTAATATGCTCAAATAAAACATCACAATCTAAAATATTTAAAAATAATATTTAATATTATATGTGCATCGCGTAGGTATGTATTTTTTTAAATTAAATTTGAGTCATAGACCAGGAAATATTATTAATCTGAAAAAATGTTTGGGCTTAAAGAGCAAATTACATAGTCATTTCAGGACATAACCCAACCCAGCCTAGACAATATCTGATATATGTTGCCCTGGATACTAGGGGTTTCCTAATTAGCTCACTTTGTCTTTCTCTCTTTGTCCGCCGCTCAACCTGTTGCCCTGGTTGACTAAAACCCTCTCTGTGCTTTTGTTGTGGGTAACCAACTATCTTCACCCTGACGTTGCCAGTGTTCATGTATTCAGCTTTCAAAAGGTTAGTGTCTACTCTTTCCTCTCTCTTTGCGATTTTCCAGTCCACCCTTTCATTTCTTGGTTTGTACAGGTATCTTCGTCGGTGGGAGTTTGTTACTGTGGAGACAAGAATCAGGGGTCCTTTCACAGACTCATCTCTGTAACTACACACCCTTATAATTATTGTTGTCGCTTCATCTTCCCGTTCTAATTTCTTTTGATTCACAGAGCCAAGAGGAGGATTAGAGTTACTCACGTGACTACTGAGATAGTTTGATCGACCTTGCTTGCAGAAGACCCTTCCTGGTTTCTTGTTCTTCCTTTTCCTAGAAATGATCTTTTTAAGGGCAGTATTAACTAGGCTAGTTAGACTAATAAACAAGTTTTCCTTTTTTTTTGCATTGGTTCTGTAAATATGCCTGCTTGTACATTCCTTAATATATTAGCTACTAACATTTTTCCTGTTACTTTTGTTGTTGCATCGTGTTGATATCCTAATAGATGGAATATGATGTTTATCTGTATTAAATATCTTCCTAGCAAAACTTGGTAGGTTCTGAAATGTGTTGTACTGTTGCTTTTGGCTTGTATGAAATGCTAAGTTTGCAATATGATCAGCCAACTGATTAGCTTCTTTATATATATGCTCTATCTAAATTGTTAATCTCTCCATCAGCCTCTAAACATCCCCAACCAATTTAATGATTTCCCAAGGCACCTTCCATTCCTTCCTTGTGATTTTGTTCAAATTGAAGGAATCAGTTTCCACAATCACCTTTTGATATCCTTGTGCCTTGCAATAGCTTAAATCATTCCACATTGCAATTACTTCTGCAATTAAGCTATTAGAATCCCCAATGTAACAAGCTTCAGCATAGACTAGATTCTTACTCTGACTTCTAAGACAGAAAACATATGTGCTAGAGCCAGGATTTCCTCTGCATGCTCCATCTATATTATACTTCAACCATCCATATTCCGGCCCCTCCTATTTAACGATCTTATATGGTAATCTAGGTCTAAAGCCTTGAATTAGGTCCAGGCAATCAGTCCATCTCCTAGGCAAGTTTTCCAAGTAGAAAATACTGTGGAGATCAACTGTTGTAGAGTTTTCAGCTCTTGTAGACCAGAGTTTCATAGTTTACTTCCTTGCCATATCTGATTGAGTTTCTTCTCTTCCAAAGTTCCTAGACAATCACTACTGGGACTGCATTTAGAACTGATCTACCCTTCTTTATTGTTGTAAAGTGCTACCAAAAAGTGATAGCCCCTTTTATATTTCTTCCAGTCAAGTTGTAACCTGCTCAAACAACAAAATGCTTTCATAGCCTAATGGTTATGGGAGCTGTTAGCAAAATGTGATTCAAAGATTCCTCCACCCCTATGTCACAACATTCACATTTAGAGACAAGAGGTATTTTCATAGATTTAAGAATGTCATCTGTTGGAATTTTCCTATTTAGAACTCTCCAAAGGAAGAAGGAGATTTTATGGGGTAAGAACTTAGACCAAAGTTGGCTATGTAACTCTATTTTTTCCTTTCTCTATTTGACAATGTGATAAGCTGATTGGACAGAGAATCTTCCACTTGGACTGCCCATCCACCACGCTTTATCATTAAGTTCCTCTATTTCAGGTGGTATCTCAGAACAGATGTAATCAGTCATATCTGTGGACACCATATAATGTATATTAGTTGCATTTCATTTGTTATTATTAATCAGCATTCTGACCCCAATCTCCTCCTCTGTAGCTGAATCAATTTTCACATAATACAGGACTCCTAGTCTGGTCCAATTATTAAACCAGAAGCTAGAAGTCCTTGCCTTGATCTGCCACCATATGTAGGGTTCACCTCCTCTCAGATCTAAATCATGCTTCTCCACACATGTAAAGATCCCTTACAATTGGCTAAAATAGGATGGACCTTTACAATAATTGTTGCCCATATAGGTTCCCCATAGAGTACCAATTTCAGTTCTAAAGTTCTACCATAGCTTGGCCATAAGAGCTTTGATGACATCCATGAGTGACCTAACTCCCAGTCCACCTTCCTCCATTGGATATCACAGGTTGTCCCATGATGCCCAATGCTTCCTTCTTTCATTACTAGTGTTACCCCAAAAAAATCTAGCAAAGCTTAGGTGAAGCCTTTTCAAGACTCTTTTAGTGGGGTTCATAGAAGATAAGAGATAGACAAGCATGGATTGCAAACATGCTGGATTATGATTAGTTTGCCTGCAAAGGATAAGAAATTATTCTGCCAAGATTGAATCCTTTTGGATATTTTTCTGATTATATCCTCAAAATAGGCATTTTTCTTCCTACCATAGAAAACTGGGCAACCCAAGTATGTAAGAGGAAACTCACCTTGCCTTATCCCTATCTGTTTCCTCATTCTTATTGAATAAATCAATGGAGTATTTTCATGGAGGTAAAAATAACTCTTTGATTTATTAATAAATTGGTCAGAAACCTCTTCATAATTGTTGAGCACATGCATCATCCTAATCACTGAACTTCTATCTCCTGAGCAAAATAAGATAGTGTCATCTGCATAGGATAAATAGTTTATCTCAGGGCTCCACTTAGGTAAACCATATCGAATAAACTTGTTATCCCTAGATAAACTATTCAGGGCTCTTGTCTACACTTCTGTTGCAATTATAAATAGAGTGCGAGATGAAGGATCTCCTAGCTTTAAGCCTCTGGTAGATTTGAAGAAACCATATGACATCCCATTAACTAGTATAGAATACCAGTTATTAAAAAGCAACCTCCAGACTATATCAATCAGTCTTTCAGAAAACTCAAATTTCCTTAGAACTTTAGTTAAAAAAATCCCAGAAATCCTATCATAGGCAAAAAAATCCCAGAAATCCTATCATAGGCTTTTGGCATATCCAACTTCATTACAATGTTGACATGTACCTTTCATTGATATCCCTTATAATCTCCTGTGCCAGCAATACATTCCCTATAATGCTCCTCCCCTTCACAAATCCTGATTGATTCAAGAAAATTATTTAGGGAAATAAATCTACCAATCTACCATGAAGAACTCTAGGGATGACCTTATTAATGAAAGAACTCGGACTTATAGGTCTGAGCTCAGAAAAGGATTTTGAATTTTTCTTTTTTGCGATAAGAACCAAGCTAGTGTGAGTGTTATGCCTTAGTAGGTCATGACAACAGAAAAACGCTTGCACAGCCTTGCAAACATCCTCACCCACTATATCCCAACAATGTTGGAAAAATGAACCTGTAAAACCATTAGACTCGGCAATATTATTTTCATTCAGCTCATGCACAACCTTTTAATCTCTACCAAATCTAGAATTTGTTCTATTTTCTGGTTATCTTCAGCTAATATCAAGCTTGGTATGTGGTTAAGCATGTTAAAATTTTGATGTTGCTGCCATTTCTGAAACTGCTGATAAAAGTACTCTACTGCTACCCTCTTATTTTCATAACACTATTCAACACCTTCCCTTAGTCTATAATAATTTCACTCAGATACAATTTTCTTCTCTTTACTTGAACAAGAGAGTGAAAAAACTTAGTATTTTTATCTCTCTGTATGAACCGTTTCATTCCAGCCTTTTGTCTCCAGTATTCTTCCTCAATTATTAGGTACCTTTTAAGTTCAGCTTCTATCTTCTTCAATTTAGTCCTATTTTCAGGACTTCGGTCTACTTCCACACTTGCCTCCTTAACTCTTTCAATATTTTCCAATGTGGCCCTCTGATTAAAAATATTTCCATAACAATCCTTACTCCGGTGTGAAAATACCCTTTTATCTTTTTCAATTTTACATGTAACACCATAAAAGGGTCTCCAACAAAGTTCACTGTCCAATTTTTCTTAATGGTCTCCATAAAAGTGTTGTTATTGCACCAAAAATTGAGGAACCTAAAAAGTTTCACTATCTCCACCCCTTTTGTATGTCCCACTATCTGGATTGGAGCATGATCTGATCCCCGTCTAATCAATTGCTGAGCTTCCATGATAGGGCAGCATTCCCAGAATTTTGAATTGACTAACACCTTGTCCAAACTTTTGAAGATATTCTCCTCATATTCTATCATTCCACCACGTGTATTTACTTCCAGAGAAATTAACCTCCGACAGTGCACAAGCATTAATGCACTGTGCAAACTCTATGACCTCCATATGAATGAATTATAAGCCCCCTAACTTCTCTTCTTCATTAAGAATGACACTGAAATCACCTCCAACCATCCAAGGGAAGCTCAGAGCATCAAAATCTTCAAATTCTTCCCATAATAATTCAAGTCTTTCTAAAGTTGTACATCTTTCATAGACAAAGGTGATATAGCTATCTTTGAAACCATAGTGAACTTCATAGTAATCTGCTACACAGAATCCCTCACCACAGATCTACCCCAGATTTGATTCCAAAAAATCTAGATCTTTTCAGACCTATTCACTAGGGCATTATCAAATCTCAACCTTATCTTATATTGCTTAATCGCAGCCAGATTCTGAAAAGATTCCATCAAGGCTATGAAAGAGTATTTATTTCTTTTATTTAGATCAATTAATCTAGTAAATACTTCCTGGGTATTAACTGATCTAAAATTTCAGAATAGGGTCTTCCCAATCATTGATCACATCTTGAAGCCTCCCCTAATTACTCCTTATTTGCACTTGTAATGGAATGCCTGATTTTCTCCTTTTTGCTATTAAATTAGTCATTTGTCAAGGGGATTTTGGTCATTTGTCGACGTGACAAATCCCCTCTTGATTAATATGCACAATATTGGCTTCCAATCCATCCTCTTCCATACTTTTGTCTTGATCCTGTTCCACTTAATTTTCCCTCTCACCAGCAGATATTATTTCCCTATCCCCCCCCCCCCCATGTCATGCTAAAATTGTCTGCAGTAGACATATTCTCATTTCCTATGTCTGAAGTAGCCCCTTCAACATCCTATGGTTGCTATATTCCTTCCCCCACCCTTGTGTCCTTCCCTGGATTGGTAATTATCCTCTCACTGTTCTCTTCTGGCTTGTTTGAACTGTCTGTTTGATCAACAATTCGTTTATTTTGAAATTTCTCCTCAACACACTGCTTAGTAGCTTGATTGTGAGGCTCATTTCCTATTGGTGTTGGCTCCTTTGAGTTCACCTCACCCCCAACTCCGACTGCAATTGCTTCAGCTTTGTTCTAGGTTTTTTTTATTAGTGTTGGCTCCTTGAATTCACCTCACCTCCATCTTCAGCTGCAAGTGTTTCAAATTTGTTTTGGGTTTGTAGGTTCCTTCTTTGCCAAAAATTTTGAATCTGTAGCTTCCTTCCTCCATTCCTTCTATTTTGTTGTTTTAATCCACCTTGTTTATTTTCATCTGCATGTCCCTCTTCTTTCTGTTTATTCTCCTCAGTAACAACCTCCTTTTGTTGTTTACCATCTTCTGCTTAAGGAGGCTCATGAGCTTTTGTTTCCTTCTCCTGTTTCTTGTATAGCTCCAGGTGTTTCATATAGGAATTCTTCTCATCATGGCCCTGAATTTTGCATGTTGTACAATACTTTGCAATATAGTCATACTTGATCCTAATCCATTTCTCCAAGACCTCCTCATTCCCTTTTTTAATCTCAAATTTAATTCGCTTAGGAAATTCGCTGAGCAAATCCACTTCGACCTTGACCCTGGCATAGCTAGGCTTGATTTTGTTCTTCGTTGCTAGATCCACCTGTAAGTTGTTTTTCAACTGCTGCAGCAAGTGGGAAATGTCCTCCTCCCTAAAGAAATTTGGAGGAAGAGATGCAAAAGAAATTCATGTTATTGCTACTGACGTTTCTTCCTCTGGATTAAACATTTTGGGTCCCACTTCAATATTGTCATTGGGTACGATCTACCATGATGAGCAATATAGATTACAGGTTCAGACAAGAGATGAACATAATCGTCCAATAATATCCCCTTATCAGGATATGTCAATTACTCAGCTGACTAGCTATGCAATTCCCTTTCAGTTCACACTATTTGGGGATAACCTTTTTCAAGTCTTGGATTTCAGGCCATCCATATGAAAATTTGCCAATCACAACACACTAGAGGCTTTAATTGATGATCATTTGGTCAACTTTCGATTGATCCAATATGACCATAGGCTCCCCATGTGGGTAAGCAATAGGTTTCAAGGGCAACGGCGGGGGGAGGGGGGGTTATAGGGATGGTTACTCGCGTACGACTGAGTAGATTGACTAACCCTAGGAGAGGGTTGGCCAACGGTCATTACGACCATTCAAGCAAAACAATGATGAAATAGTGGCGGCGACAAAACTAAGGTTTAGAGAGCGTTTGCGAGTATGTATACTAATTTTTTGTAAAAGAAAAAATATATAGAGGGACTTAATAAAAATTTGTCTTTAGAAGAGTCTGAATGAGATTAAGACTATGTTACAGATCTGAATCACGCTGATCTTTTTAGACTCATTGAGAGATTTTTAAATAGAAAAAACTAATATAGTTTAATGATCTAAAGTCTAAACCATTCATATTCAGACTTTCATTAAGTGCAAATAAATATAACTTTAATGAAAGATGGAAATATGTCAATTATAAAGGAATTAAATGAACAATATATTAGAAAGGGCATATTAGTTAGATTATAACTTTTTTATAATCAAGGATGTGTTTGGTATGAAGAAAGTATTTATCATGAACAATATTTTCTTAGAAAATAAGTTGATTTCTAACTTATTTTCTCATATTTGGTTGATGAATAGAAAATATTTTTTGAAAAATAGTTTCTACTATTTGGTTGGTGAAATAAAATATTTTTCAGAAAATATCTTTTACCTTTGATTGGAGAGTAGAAAATATTCTTTAAAAAATAATTTTTTACATGAAAATCAACCTTAGTAATAAATTTGGGACCTGATCTCGATGGTCAAATTGAAAGCCAACGCCGATAATCATTCCAAATTTCAACCTCGAGATTCGATCAAAGACCTAACTCTGACATCCAAATTTGGCCACAATTAATCAATTGGTGATTCAACCATGTCACTCGAATCAGTGCTCAATTTTGAATCAAGATCTAACCTAGACACTCGATGCGACACCTAACTTTTGAATCAAAACCAACTCGACTTTTGATCCAAAATTCAACTTTCAATTCTAAATTCGATCTCGACTTCCGAATCAAAACTCGACCACACCTGACTCTAGACATAACTTTTAAATAAAAATTTAGTATGTTTAGAATAATTTTTAAATTTTTAAAGAGAGAAGGCAGGATTGTCACGACCCCAAATGGAGTGAATGGCACCCACAACTAATCCTCTAGGGGGAGAACTGATGGTGTAACCCAACTAATTTAGGCCATTTAAAGTTACAAAAGCAAGTTTAAATAACAAACCAGTTGAGTTTTCATAAACTCAAATGGAAATCTAATCAATAACAACAATCCCTAAAAACTAAAAGTCACTATATCAAAACTCTAACTACAAGTCTAATAGATGGAGATGCAACCTAGAAAACCAAAAAGTAAATCAAAGAAGTCTGAATCTGAAAACAAGTGGACTACCATAGTGGAAGAATCCATAGTATCTTGGAAGAAGTAGACTCACCCTTGAATTGTAGAATTAACGATTACCTAGCTTATGTCTGCCTATAGTCACATGAAGATGTTCTATACTCGACCCAAAAAAAAACTAGTACAGTATCAATACACATAATGACAGTTATTGGTAAAATCGCGTGACTACTCCAATAAGTGAAATATATATATATATATATATACACATATTTATTTATTTATTTATTTACTAGATGGGCAAGCCCATGCAATGCACGAGCCCAACATAATACTTTGGTTATGAAAAGTAACAATATTTCAAATTAAAATTATTTTGTTGTGCTCTTACTCTGGTTATAGTTACAAACTTAGAAATTGTAGAAACAAAATACAACCATCTTCTTACAATTGTAATGGGAAAGTATTTGGCGGTCTCTTAGGTTTAGCAGATCATGCAATCATTTGTATCTTCTGTTGTAGCCTCGCGTATTATTTGTTTGATATGCTCCATCTCTTCTAGGGGTTTGCACATTCCAAAACAGCCTAAAAAATGAATCTATCAAAACAATCAATTTTAACTTATTTAAATGAAACTGAAATTCTGAGTCATTATTCAAATATGGTAAAATATGTAGACAAAAAGTGATGCAGGTTCCAAGCATTTCTTATCCTCTCTGACTGTAAGTTCTAAAAATTAAGTACAAACTATTGATAATTATATACAGAAGTTCCAATGGAAGTAATACCAAATACAATTTGAATCCCAATCTAATGACTTGGAACCAATAAAGTTCCTTTAAAGATAAATGTTCTTAATTAAAACACAAAAGCACAATTTAACA
>JAOTQR010055795.1:0-14261 GCA_025774065.1 Solanum ossicruentum | reverse complement strand
CAACATAACACTCTAAAACTAAACGAGCGCTAAAACGCTCACAATTTGCCCGATTCGACTATTATGATCAAATATAAGGAATGAATTATAACCAATCCTTCTCTTGCGATAAATATGCTACTTACAACCTTCCCGACACTCCCAAGACTCGTACTAAACTCAAAAGAATTTAGAATGGATCATACAAGTTTTAGCCCCTTAAAACGTCAAACCTTCGTTACGAATTTCTAAGCGTTTTTCCACCAAACCAACGATACTACGATACTTAGGAACCTCAACATAACACTCTAGAAGCGACAATTTCCCGAGAAGCCGAAAAAACATGAATTTCCCCAAAAATATTGTAGCAACCCGAGAGGGGTTGCTACTGTTCACAGAAAAAAAAAAAATTTTTTGTTGATTCTCTCTTCTTGAATTGGCTAAGTATGGAAAGAAATCTTCTTCTTGCACCAAACATACAAGTATATGTATTTATCAACCAACAATACCATCCACAAATCCCTATCCCCCAATTTCCAAATTTTCAACTCACATACAAAATTAACTTAATCTTTACAGCACATAAGATTTTATATCACAAGAAAGGGGGAAAACTTACTTGGAGACTTTCTTCTTCAACCCTCTTCTTCTCCAATTTCTCAAGGCTCAACACTTAAGAAGAAATGGCCTTGCAAGAACAAAAGGAGGGGTATATATAGAAATCTAATTCCTCAAAATTGCAACATAAGGGCTCCTAGTTTGCCTATTGATCAATTAGGTCCCAAACTTTTCTATTTTAATCATATTGAGGACTTCCGACTCCAATTAATTGTTATCCTTAATTTAACGGGAGTACGGGGCTTAACACTATGTATCGCTTTGGCCTATCAGTCACCGTATGCAAGAATTATGTTGATGATATTGCCTGCGAATAATAAAAAAATAATTAACACATATCAATCCATCATGCTAACTTAAAAGCATAAATCTTTTAGTAACAAAAAGATATATTACTGTCATGTTGATAGACAACTCACTACTCTTTTTAAGCTTGACATTGTATTTTTGGTCAGATCAATCGTTGTATTTTCAGCCTCATAACTCCACTTGAAAATCCACGTTTGAATTGTGATCCGGAAAAAATCAAGCAATGACAACATTGGAAGTCTTTTTGTCAATCGATTGATGTTTTTAATGGACTCTACTATGTTTGAAGGCATAGTCCAAGTTCGTTTAACTGTAAAGTGAGCCCTCGACCACTTATGATACCTAATTCCAAATAAGTAACCTTGAATTCTCTTATCAATGGTATCCACTCTACCTATCAATTCTTCAAACTCTTGTATGGTGTATGCTTTTGCCATTCCACAAAAAAAACTACAATTCTTCAAGATATTGATAAAAAGATTTTACAACATTACACCACAAATGTCAAATGAACGCATGATGTTGATTTGGATATATCCTTCATGTATCTTTCCACATGCTCTCAGATCGGATACAAAAAACATGTCCTGCCTTTTTCCAAATGCTTCCCTGAACTTCTCAAAGAACCATGTCCATGAGGCATCATTCTCGAAGTCCACAATAGAATACGCAAGTGGTAGTATGTAACTTGTTCCAATATCGAAAATATACAGAATTAATTAAGGTTACCAGAAGATCAGGATGAAGAATTTGAAAATTTTAAATTTTCATAATTTATAAAATCATAACCCCTCAGATCCAATGTGTTAGCAATCAACATGGTTCCATCATGGGTACATTGCAATGCTACACCATCTACAATGACTCTTAGCCTGCAATACTCCCACGCCCTAATAGTTGCTTCCAGTGCAATAAATGCATACAAAAGTTTATTCTCTTCTGTTATTTCCAAGCCAACCATTAAACCTAGATAGAATTTCTCCAAAATATACAAATATCCTTAAATTATTGCATATGATTCAGCTGGGTCCTCTCGTATCATTATAGTTGTATTATTCTTCACCCTCCATGCTTGCGTATATGTCATCTTAACACCATGAAACTTCAACATGTCTATCACAATATCTCGTGGTGTGTATATAGTTTTTGGATCAATAAACTTATCAAGTATAAGAACAGCCACAACCTCCAATATCCCTTGACATCTTGCATAATCTCTGCCTCTTTCTCTCTCACTAAACAAGTGTGTTTTCCATACAATTTTAATCTTGAAAAGCTCAAACCTAGTCAAACATGATGCATTCATTATCCATGAACACTTTCGCGAATGACAAACGAGGTAAATGGCTGACAAATACAAACAAAAAAGAAACAAATAATGAATCACAACAATTTTCAATTTTCAATTGGTACATAATACATATAATTGTTGTATAAAATATGGCAAAATTATATAGCAATCATATATTTATTTCATACTGAATGTATATACTATATAAACAATATCAAACTCATGCTAAATTTGAAAACAACAAACATTATTTTTAGAATATAAATTTCAATATCAATACCTATTCGATACACACTTTCAAGTTTTATAGCATGAATTTATTTATATATGATAACACATACAAAACAAAACGAAATAATTTGTAAATATAAAAATAAAAAACTTTACCATGACAAACAGGATCGAACCACCCTGAAACTAAATCGATGAACTATTTCATATTGTCTCATGACCTCAACAAGTATATTCTTCTTCTTGTACACTTGTTTCACCTCAACATCTATATTTTTTGCATCACTTATCACAACAATATCTTCATCATCCGAAGTAGTATTTTCAACAGAATCAATGCCAATTAAATAATTTGAGTTCTTTGAATACATTTTCGAGATATTACGTGTTGCTTCTACTGGAACATCAGTCTGGTGGATAATTATTCCACACTCCAAATTCTCAATTGTATCAATGTTCTCCAAACTTATGCATAAGGGATGTTTTATGAAGAAATCAACACCAATTCTCTTTTGAATCAAATACACACGGACACCAACATCATTTCGTATGCACATTGGCGGACATCTACCACTAATAATGTATTTAATCTCTATTTTATAAAGACCAATGTCAATACAAAATTGCAAAGCAATTGCCTTAATAAGACTATCCTATAGAGCCCGCAAATCATTGATAATTTTCTCCATCCGAAAATCTACATATCTCCCTATTATAATTGGAATATAAAAAAAACATACACAACTTCGTTAAAAATATACACTCTCAAAACTAAAATACGCATTAACAATCTAATCCTAAAAATACATTTCTTACTTAACACACCAACGGAAACAGCAAGACCTAACCTAAACTATTCCATCTTCTGCCATGTTGTATTAAAATAAAAAAAATATATCATCCATTTCACTGAAACAAAGAAAAAACAAATTTGCAAGAACAAAAAAAAGAGAAGCAACGAGTTTATGAAAAAAAATTGAATTAATTTTAGTATATATAAATGACTAACTTAAATGATAATGGGAGTAAAATAAGGAGATAAAAAAGAAATAAACTGATCTTGTATGCAGCGGTTTACAATCCTACTTTAATTGGGATAATTAATCACAATTCAAATATATGATAAGTTATACAATCTGACTTTAATTGAAAATTAAATCCAAATAATAAGATTAAAAATTATTTTTTATATATTTTTTCATTTTTTTATTTGAATATTTTTATTTTATTTTTACTTCAATTGCTATAAGTCACAACTAATCTATTGCTAAAACCTGCAACTCCGTATCTAATGCTAAGACTCATAATAACATATCTAATATTTATCATTTTAAAAATTTATTCATGTTAATTAACTACTGACCAAAGTTCAAACCACACATTTTAATTTTTCATAAATTTCTAATTATTGTAATTTTTTTATTTGGGCTCAAATTAGAATTAGACATTTGTGACTTCACTAGAAGTTAATTAACTACTGACCAAAGTTCAAACCACACATTTTAATTTTTCATAAATTTCTAATTGTTGTAACTTTTTTATTTGGGCTCACATTGGAATTAGCGATTTATGACTTCATTGGAAGTTAATTAACTACTGACCATAGTTCAAACCACATATTTTAATTTTTCATAAATTTCTAATTGTTGTAACTTTTTTATTTGGGCTCAAATTAGAATTAACATTTTGTGAATACATTGAAGTTAGCTAACTACTGACCAAAATTTAAACCACGCATACTTTTATAAAATTTTACTCATTCTAATATATCTATAAAAATTTACATGTAAACACACGTACAACGCATGTGTCCACAAGCTAGTCTTAATATTACGTATGAGCATATAACATTGAATGAAAGTGTAAACCTTAATTCTCTCAGTTTTTTAGTTAAGATAAATGCTGCAAAATTTAGAACATTAGAATAAAGATGATTGCCATATTCTTTTCAAAAATAAAAATTAATTTTGAAGTAACTACATTTAAATTAACTAGGCTTACCGCACATGCGTCGTAGGTGGATGCCTAATCTCAAGATTCATATTATCAAAAAATAATATTCATAAAGTCTGAATAAATGGTTATAGCGAATAATTAAGGATCACCAAACATAAATTTGTAAATAATATTTTATTTCGTCAGACTAACTGGCTGCTTTACAATTGCTTTCAACTTAATAACATAAAGATTTCAGTACTTGTAAAGAATTCTTTTAGGATATATTCTATATCATTAAAAATATGATTCTATGTTTTTTTAAAGTTGGTTTCAGTTTGTTAGCTGCTCGTCAGAGTCTTATGAAAGCCTTGAATAGTACTTTAGTGAATACTAAATCAAGTGCCAATTTATATAACTATGCTCTTTCTTTGAAGGAAAAATACTGAATATGCACTATGCTGGCCCTGCATTTTGTGTAATCTTAGCGTGGAATCATCATTATTAATGGCTATATGTAAATTGTAAAATATACCAACTAATTAATCAAGTGATACACACTTGTAAGTAAGATTGAGTCCTTAAAAAATATTATGGAAATGAACCTGTGAAGCTATTCAAGTCGAAATCCAGATGAACAAACTGGGTTAGATTTTCCACAGAAGTTGATACAAGTTCAACACACGACAACATCCTAAGTTTCCCTATGGTGAAAATTTGGTACCACTAAGCACTAAGGTCTGTAAAGATCCTTTTGAAGGAAATTCAGGTAAAGAACCCCCAAGTATCTCATTTACTGATAAGTTAATTGTTTGCAGAGTTGAATATTTTCTGAGGAATACAACCCAAGTGATGTTGATTAACTAAGCCATTATCTTGGATAAAGTGGAGGTAACGGGGTAGACCACAGAAGTTGGATGTTAGATGGGAGAAAAATGCTGAGTATTTGTCAACAATTTCTTACCATGTTTGGAGTTTCCTTTTAGGAAAAGGAAAATAGAATTTCTCTATATCTGGCAAATCCTTTTTCTAGTAGAAAAAGGTTTATGACTCTATAAATAGAGACTCATTCCTTCTAACTTGGCAGCATTCATAATGTACCCATGAGGAATCGAGAGTTTTGTGTAAGGGGAGAAACAGTGAACCACAAGTGTTATGTTAACACTTGTGTGGACCTCTTTATATTCCAAGTGAATTGGTGAGGTTATTTCTCTCGATATTATGTACTCTCTTTTATATAATGGATTGCTCATCTCCTCTTATGGATGTACGTTGGTTGATCGAACCATGTTAAATATTTGTCTCTTTATGGTATGTTTCTCATTTATCTTCATACTCATGGTCTTTCGAGGTTGATTTGTTAGCTTCCGCATAAACACTTGATTCATATCGGTCCTAACAAGTGGTATCATAGCCTAGGTTCGAGTATATCGAACTAGTGGACCTTGTCTTATGAGAAATTTCTGATGTGACAACAGGACCAGAGATCTTTAGGGATGTCTTGTGTCGAAAGTCTTTTTGGCAAAGTGGTGGTCAAGCGGTGTGTCCCGCTAGTTGCTAGTGGCAGTGCAAGATGGTTAGCAGATCAAATGCATTATCCCTGAAAGGAAGGTTACGAATTGTGTGGTCTTGGTTTGAGGGAGAGGATTGTTGGGTATGACAAACCCCATCCACATCGGATGAAGAGGAAAAAAATGTACCAATATATAAGGGCTCACCCAACTCTACTAGTATAAGGCCTTTTGGGATGTGCCCAAAACCAAATCTGTGAAGGCTTGATCCAAAGCAAACATTATCATACTAATATGAAGTTAAGGTGGCGGTACATGCAGTCCTAACAAGTGGAATCAAATGAGCCTAAGAACAAGTGTTCATCTTGGCGAGTTTAGTTCTAGGCGCAACCTATTTGACATTAAAGAAGATTTTGTTAGAGAAACTTTTCAGAGAGGTTCTCTGTGGCGAGAAATGAAATTTTCCAGAGGAGATTCAACTTGTTGAAGATTGTGTGAAGAAGGTCGAGAAAATTTATCTTGTTAGAAATTCAAGTCAAGGGGGAGATTTGTTGAGTATTTGTCCTGAATTTCTTACCATATTTGGAGTTTTCCTTTTAGGAAAAGGAAAATAGAATTTCTCCAGATCTGACAAATCTTTTTTCTAGTAGGAAAAGGTTTATGACTCTATAAATAGAGGCTCATTCCTTCTAACTTGGTAACATTCACAATGTAGCCATGAGGACTTGAGAGTTTTGTGTGGGGGGAGAAACAGTGAGTCACAAATGTTATATTAACACTTGTGTGAACCTCTTTATATTCTGCGTGAATTGGTGAGGTTATTTCTCTCGATATTATGTACTCTCTTTTATGTAGTGGATTGCTCATCTCCTCTTGTGGATGTAGGTCGGTTGACTGAACTACGTTAAATATTTATCTCTTTATCATATGTTTCTCATTTATCTTCATACTCATGGTCTTTCGAGGTTGCTTTTCTAGCTTCCACATAAACACTTGATTCATATCGATCCTAACAAAAAATTGGAGTTGCATCTTTTCGGGAGTAGATGGACGTTCGCATCTGCCCACAATGTGAGTGTTGGAAATTGAACATTTAGATATAGATATAGATCAATGAAATTTGCGAGTTCATGCTTTTAAGATAAAATATAGATATAGCTATAGATCAAGGAAAACAAAATCATACTGTAATTATGCTGGTCAAGTACAGCACCAAAGGAAGGTACACGTGATGTAAACTCCTCGTACCCATAGAATTCAAAGTGATTGTTGCACAACTTTTAGGCTGTGTAGCATAAAGAGTCATGACATGAAAATGTTAGCCCAATGATGCCCTGATTAGTATTTTCTACACTCAGATACACAACTGCATTCAAATTTCAATACTGAAACCGAATGTACATAATTTATGGTTTCATTTAAAAGAAAATGCAACAAAAGCCTCAATTAGATTAGCTCAATCAAATATTAATGAGGGAGCATATGCAGAACTAATCAAAATGCCACAATTCAAACAACTAAATAGCAGCAGATCATCGATCACTGCCCATGACCATCAAGAACTCACCCTCACAAACATCTTCGCCTACATATGCCTTCCCTTCCATCTTTGCTATTCCAAAACGTTTTTGCAGCTTGATCAGTGTCATTCTCATTACCAAAATATTTCCAGCCACCACTGGCTTCCTGAACCTTACTTTGTCTACTCCAGCGAAAAAGAAATTCTCCTGGGAACCTCCCATTTCAGGTTGCAACATTACCACGCCGCCTACTTGTGCCATTGCCTAAATTGACAGAAGTTAATACCCCAGCAGAATCTGATAACGGATCAAAATATTGCAGCAACAAAAGTGAGGCAGCCAAAGAACTCATTTTTCAAACATCTTATCCATCTATATAACTACTATAAAAAATAAAGGAACTAAGGAATCACTGCCTCTAAACATATACTGCAGGATTCTCCGCATAGAACTTATTCTACCAACACATAATATTCAACCTTTCCCTTTCACCATTAAGTATTCCCATCTTTCATCACTTCAGCAGATTTTAGGACTCCTTTCAGACAAAACATTGAAAGAATAGGGGATAGACTGCAATCATTGTTGAGGTAGTTTAAATGGTTAGAAATTGTGGAATTCTCAGAGTAAGACTAGATGCACCTAAACTTGACATAAGCGATACCTAACAATGGAGTATATTTAGCATTCTCAAAAGCCATAAAAGTTTGTAGCCGGCCTGCTTCCTCTATGGTACTGTCAAAAACATAATATACCGGTTAATAATATTTGTATGAACTAAAAACTCATATCGTTAGTCAAGAGGTTTTACTGATCACATTTTCAATACCCCACCACCACCCCACACACACACAAAAATAAATTTTGTTGTTAGATAGATTTTGCGCTAATAGGCTATGCACGTGCGTGATTATTCATGAAGGTCTATAGACTTGGTCAAAGTCTTATACGAGCAGCCTGATTCCATGAATACACGTGAATTCCTCAAGTGTATATTCTTTTAAACACACCATTCATTAAAATATATATATATATATGAATCCATTAAAAGTTATAACTCATTGTCTCAACTAATAGCAGTCAAGCACTCACCTTTTCGTGCTTCAGTGGCAATATCGGCCTGTTATTACTCATAAGCCTCAGTGAGATCTCCAATCACATATGTGTGGGGTCCAACCCCCTTTTTTTCAATTCAACAAATGCTGCTATACAAGAAATTTCAACAAAGCAGCACCTATCAAATTTGTGTTTTGCTTTGTCATTGATGTCATCAATGACATCAAAGAGGCAAAACTTCCTCAATAAAAGGAGTTGTTGAGCTTCTCCATTATCCATAAGACACAACAAACAGGGAAAAAAGAAAGAGAGTCACCGAGAGAATAAAATACACTGAGTATTTTATCTGTGAGTTATACCATAGACTATAAGAAAAAATAGTCTGTGAAGAAAAAATAGAGTGTGAGCGATATTTTTTGGTAAGGTGAAAAATCAAAAGAGGGTATTTCTTTTGTGTGTATGTAGAAGTTTTTGAATATTGTACTCGTGCCTAAACAGTGTAAAATTCCTTACTATGGTAATATCAGTTGCTCCTCTTGGCCCGTGGTTTTTTCCCTTATTTAAAAAGGGTTTCCACATAAAATTCTTAGTATCATTGTTTTTCCCATTTTGTTCCTATTATTTTGCCATATTTATTTTGTGTTAATCTGCATTTTTTCCAACAAACTAGTATCAGAGCCAAGGTTCTGTCTGAGTATGCTCTATAGTTGCCGCACAGTCTGAACTTCCACATCAGAAAAGAATAACTTTGGCTTACAAAAAGAATTTTTTGGAAAAAATAATTGAAGCCAATGCTAGTAGAATGGTTACCTTGAATGACACAAATTATGCCATTAGGAAGGGAAAACTGGAAGATCTACTTTATGTTAATAACTTTTATCAACCGGTCCTTTCCACCGTAAAGCCTAAAAATAAAACAAATGAAGAATGGAATATGTTGCATAGACAAGTCTACGGATTTATTAGATAGTGGGTTGATGATAATGTGTTGAACCACATTTTTGGGGAAACACATGCTCGAACTCTATGGGAGCATCTTGAAAGTTTGTATGCTCGGAAGACTAGGAACAATAAAATGTTTTTAATAAAGCAGATGTTGAGTTTAAAATATATTGATGGTTCTTCGATGATACATCACCTGAATAATTTTCAGGGAATTATGAACCTGTTGTCTGCTATGGAAATTAAATTTGATGAAGAAATTCAAGGCTTGTTTTTACTTGGTTCCTTACCAGATTCTTGGGAAACTTTTAAAATGTCATTATCAAATTTTACTCCGGATGGTGTGATCTCTATGGATTTCACCAGTTCTTTAACGAAGAGATGAGAAGAAAATCTCAAGGTTCTTCTTCATCAAATGTCCTACTAACAAGCCCTAGGGGGAGAAACAAAAATCGTGTTTCTCAGAATGGAGAATGCAACAGGAGAAAATCTAGAGGCAAACTTAAAAATGTTGAGTGGTATCATTGTGTTATGAAAGGGCACACAAAGAAGTTCTGCCGAAAATTGAAGAAGGAAAAAGAAGAAAATAAAGAAGATGGCAATGAAAATTGCCTTGCCACCATTGCCACCGAAGTTCTTCTTACCGTCCTTGATGTGAATCTGATAAATATTTCTTGTTATGAGTCAAGCTGGGTTGTAGACACTGGTGCCGCATCTCATGTAACATCTAGGAAAGATTTTTTGTCTTCCTATACTCCTGGTAATTTGAAACCTTAAGTAAGGGTAATGAGACTATGTTTAAGGTTGTTGGAATTGGTACAATCTGTTTAGAAACTAGTGTTGGAATTAAACTAGTTCTGAACAATGTGAAATATGCACCTGATGTTCGTCTGCACCTAATATTTGTTGATGTATTAGATGATGAGGGATATGTTAGTACCAACAGTGGAGGAAAATGAAAACTCATTAAGGGTTCCTTGGTTGTGGCTCATGGTTGAAAACGTCGTGGTCTATACTAGACTACTACTTCTGTTTGTGCCAATATGGTAAATACAGTTGAGGACCATAATTCTTCATCATTATAGCACAAGAGACTTAGCCGCATCAGTGAGAAAGGACTCAATGTTCTAGCCAAGAAGAAATTGTTGTCAGATTTCAAAGGTGCTATATTAGAAAAGTGTGAATACTACCTCGCTGGAAAGCAAATTAGAGTTTCCTTCAAGTCTAACCCTCCTTCAAGGAAGATAGAGTTGATTGAGTTGGTGTACTCCAATTTATGTGATCCAATGAAGACAAAGACTTTGGGTGGTGCCCTCTACTTTGTCACTTTTATTGATGATTGCTCTAGAAAACTTTGGGTCTATGTCTTGAAGACTAAAGACCAAGTGTTAGGTGTCTTTAAGCAGTTTCAATCTTCAGTTGAGAGAGAAACTAGAAGGAAACAAATGTATTCGTACTAGTAACAGTGGTGAATATGATGGACCATTTGACGAATACTGCAAGCATCAAGGTATTAGACATTAGAAGACTCCTTAGCTTAATGGTTTGGCAGAAAGGATGAACAGAACCTTGATGGAAAGAGTTAGATGTTTGCTTTCTGAAGAAAAGTTTCCAAACTCCTTTGGGGAGAAACTTTATTGATCGCTGCACATGTGATTAATCTATCTCCTACTGTGGCTTTACAGGGTGATGTTCCAAATAAAGTTTGGTATGGCAAGGAGGTTTCCTATGACCATTTGAGGGTGTTTAGTTGCAAAACATTTGTACATATGCCAAAAGACGAGAGGTCAAAGTTAGATGCCAAGACAAGACAGTGTATCTTTGTTGGATATGGCCTTGACGAATTTGGTTATAGGCTATATGATCTAATTGAAAGGAAGCTTGTGAGAAGCCGTGATATCGTCTTCATGGAGAATCAAACAATTGAAAACATTGAGAAAGTGGAGAAGCTGGAATCCTCCAGTTTTGATGGTGTGGTTCATTTTGATGAAGTGCCTCATGCAAGTGTGCATGATGCTGGTGGGATCGATGATCGTGACGATGCCTAGGATCATATTGAGGATCAACATGTTGATATTGATAATAACAATGATAGTGTTATTGATGATCCTCTAGCTCATGAATTGGTGAACGAACTAAATATTCCTCTCAGGAGATCCACAAGACAAGTGTTCCCTCGTCTCATTATCCATCAAATGAGTATGTGTTGCTCACTAATAGGAGAGAACCTGAATATTATAAGGAGGCTATGGAAGATGAACACCAGGATCAATGAATAGAGGCCATGCAAAATAAGATGAAATCCTTGCATGAGAACCATACTTATGAGTTGGTAAAATTGCCTAAGGGCATGAAAGCATTGAAGAATAAGTGGGTGTTCAAAGTTAAAATTGAAGAACACACCCAGAAGCCCAGATACAAAGCTAGATTGATTGCTAAGGGATTCGGCCAAAGAAAGGGTATTGACTTTGACGAACTGTTTTCACTAGTACTGAAAATGTCCTCCATTCATATAGTTCTGGTCTGGCTGCTAGCCTAAATTTGGAGATTGAGCAGATGGATGTGAAGACGGCTTTTCTTCACGGTAACCTAGAAGAGGAGATTTATATGGAACAACCTGAGGGCTTCAAAGTAAATGGTAAAGAAATTTTTGTGTGCAAACTCAAAAAGAGTCTTTATGGCCTAAAGCAAGATCCTAGACAGTGGTACAAAAAGTTTGAATCTGTTATGGGAGAACAAGGCTACAAGAAGACTTCCTTAGATCATTGTTGATTTTTACAAAAATTTTCTGATAATGATTTTATCATCCTATTGTTGTATGTAGATGACATGTTGATTGTGGGCAAGGATACTTCCAAAACTGACAAGTTGAAGAAGGAGTTGTGTAAGTGTTTTTCTATGAAAGACTTAGGCCATGCCAAACATATTTCAGGCATGAGGATCACTTGTTTCAGAAATGAAAAGAAGATTTATCTGTCACAGAAGAAGTATATTGATCGTGTACTAGAATGCTTCAACATGAAGAATGTTAAGCCTGTTAGTACACCTCTTGCTAGTCATATGAAATTGAGCAAGAAGATGTGCCCAACAACAAGGGAGGAAAAAGAGAATATGACCAAAATTCCATATTCCTCTGTCATTGGAAGTCTGATGTTTGTAATGGTATGTACTAGACCAGATATTGCTAATGCAGTTGGTGTTGTCAGCAAATTCCTTGATAATCTTAGAAAAGAGCACTGAGAAGTTGTGAAGTGGATACTCAGGTATCTGAAAGGAAGCTCTGTTGAATGCTTGTGTTTTGGAGGTTCTAGTCCAATCTTGAAAGGCTATACAGATGTTGATATGGATGATGACCTTGATAACCGAAAATCCACTATGGGATATTTGTTTACTTTTTCACGGGGAGTTATATCATGGCAGTCAAAGTTGCAGAAATGTGTTACACTATCTACAACTGAAGCTGGGTATATTGCGGCTACTAAAGCTAGCAAAGAGATGATATGGCTTAAATGATTCCTTCAAGAGCTTGGGCTACAGCAGATGGAGTATGTCGTCTATTGTGATAGTCAAAGTGCTATAGACTTAAGAAAGAACTTGATGTACCATGCAAGGACGAAACACATAGATGTGAGATACCACTGGATTCAAGAAAAGATAGAGGACAAATCCATGCTGGTTGAAAAGATTTCTACAAATGAGAATCCTGCACATATACTGACCAAAGTTTTGACAAAGACAAGTTTGAATCGTGCAAAGAATTTGTCGGCATGAGCTCTCCCTGTTAAGAAAGATACCTCCTTCTGGAAATGGGTCTGGAGGGAGAGATTTGTGGGGTCCATCCCCCTTTTTGCAAATGTTGTTAACAAGAAATTTCAACAAAGCAGAACCTATCAAATTTGTATTTTGCTTTCTCATTGATGTCATCAATGACATCAAAAAGGCAAAACTTCATCTATAAAAGGAGCAACTAAGCTTCTTCATAAGACACACTAAACAGAGGAAGAGAGTCACAGAAAGAATAAAATACACTGAGTATTTTATTTGTGAGGTATACCATAGACTATAATGAAAAATAGTCTGTAAAGAAAAAATAGAGTATGAGCGATATTTTTTGGTAAGGTGAAAAATCAAAAGAGAGTTATTTTTTATAGAAATTTTTGAGTATTGTACTCGTGCCTACACGGTGTAAAATTTCTTACTATAGCAATATCAGTTGCTCCTCTTGGCCCGTGAATTTTTCCTTATTTAAAAGGGTTTCCACGTAAAATTCTTGGTGTTACTGTTTTTCCCATTTTATTTCTATTAATTTTCCATATCTATTTTGTGTTAGTCCGCGTTTTTCCCAACAATATGTTGGATTAGCATCTCTATTGACATCTGTAAGCCTTAACCCCCATTTCTTTTGTGGTTTAAAGAATTACTTTTCTTCCAACAAGCTTAACCAAGGATCAACCAAATTTACTTCTAACAACACATAGTCATGGAATCTCTTTGAGAATAATTTAACTTTGTATTCACACCAAAAATTCATCATCCAACAAAAGATGAATTGAAAACTTACATCCCACAAAGTGGTGGGCAACCCCTATAAAGGCCATTCTTTTACAAGTTTCCGATAAACTCAATTAAATCTATATCTTCCCTACCAGATCTTGTTTACACCAAAAAATATAAGACTTAAGAGAGTGTTTAGATTAGCTTTTAAGCTCTTTTTAACTTTTTTGAGCGTCTGGTAAATACAAAGAAAATGCTCAAAATAAGTCAAAATTTATTTACTTAAAAAAAGCCAAAAGTTAAAAGTGCTCCCCCCCCCCCCCCCCCCCCCCCACACCCAACAATTTTTTTTTTTTTTTTTTAATTATTTTTTTT
>JAOTQR010055784.1:0-14262 GCA_025774065.1 Solanum ossicruentum | reverse complement strand
CAAAACAACGTCACAATATGTTCTAGGAACATCTTAGCAACTAATATAGCAACATCACGACATTGATTCGTCACAACAAACATTTTCAGTCCAAAGAAACTCAATACCAACATGAAAGAAACTCAATACCAAAGAAACTCAACTTTTTTATGGGATAACTGCCCCTTTGTTTGATGATGAATGGGGATATATACAGCCCCAAAAATTAGGGCAAAACGGGAGGGGAGAACACAGGGTCAGATTGGGGAATTGGGGTCAAATGGCTCTTTCAATTCAAATTTTGAATTCTCAATCTTGAAAATCATTATGTCTCAATCTTTTATCTGTTAATTACGGATTAAAAGTTGATTTAAGGGGTCATAGGTGCGGGAGAGGTAGATGAAGGCGCGTGAGGGAAGTTTGGCGTTTGCTGGGTTGGGCACCTGGAAGTTGTTGCTTGCTGCCGAGGAAGAAAGGTGTGGCCGTATGGGTGAGTGAAGAGCGTGAGATGAGCGCGGAGGAAGAAAAAGGAAAATTAGGGAGCTGAAAATATCAAATTGGGCCGGGTAAGGGGTATTTGGATTGGGCGTAAGGATTGACTTGGGCCAAATTTGATCTAAAATTAAATTAAAATGATAGCTGAAAATGGGTTTCAAAGAGTGGGAGAAATAATTGGCCAACTCAGTTACAAATCTTGACCAAATTGAATTATGAATAGGATGGATTTTATCAATTAATTAACGAGCCTCTTAATTTCGACAAAATAGAATAATCAATCAAAAGGAAAAAATCTTTGATCATGAAAGGTGATTAATCAAATGTGACAAAATCATCAGCAAAATCATAAAAATAAAGAAAATTATATATGAAAATCACTGAAAAATGTTTTGAATTATACAAACGCTAACTATTTTAAATTTTTTTAGAATTGAAGAAGCTCGATAATTAATTTACATTGTGGATGGCAAAAATTGGGTGTCAACAGCTGTCCCTTTCTTTGGATATAATCGATGAAAGAGATCATGGATAAAGAAACTTGACAAATCTAATTTTTACCCAACCACATCTTCATCTTCTAAAAGGCTTTTGGCATGGACTTTGGGAAATTGAAACCGGGCCCTGGTTTTGGGTTTCTTACATATCTCAAGTTACATGAGAATTCAGACCACTTGTAGTTTAAAACGCCTGATTTTATGCACAATTTTGAAAGAATTCCAAAGCTATCCCAATATCGAATTATGGAGAAATTGAAATGCTTGGGAATAAGATTAAGAGCATTTGTTGGAATATAGTCGAGTTCTCAAAATTGAGCGTGCCTACATATCCTTGTACATAGGAATCAGGCGGCTTGTAATTCGATTCTATCGGTTGAAAAGGGGATCTCTTATTCTAAGACAACCTTTGGTTTGGGAGAAGTGACAAACAAATCGAATTATGAAAAATAGACTTGTAAACTCCTAATCATAAATGTGGTGCACTTCACACCCATGATCAAGAACTTACAGGGACATAATTTTTAAAATTCTTGGTACCTTGTCACTCAAATTGGAAAAATTGCTTTGAGTAAGAGTTGAGATCATCTAGATGCGAAACTAAAAACTAACGAACCAAAAGAAATATCTACATGCCTTCTGACAGGGATTTGGTTGGATTGTGGTGGGAGTCACTTCTAACTCGTGTCCGAAGAGTTTGATGCCCCTCTTCAGACTATGTCTACAGTTCGATGCTAAGAAAAAGTTCCACGTTGTGTTGTATCCTACTTAATGATGTCCACACCTATGGTTTGTTTTGAGAATTCACCCTTTTGGATGCTCGTGATACAACTAAAACAAAATGTTAGTAAAAACCATAATTCAAATTAGGGATGATATCTTTTACCATGTTCGACATATATATTCTGTTTTTCGTCATGATAGATAATGAGTCGATATGATACAATCATGATGATGGCCCTCTCTGCAATGGATGATGATGTCTTCCTTGAATATGTGAGGAGCGTCATGACCCTTTTGACAGCTTGGGAATGCAATGGTTCTCTCGACAATGGATGATAAAATGGCCCTCTCGGCAATGAATGATGAAATGGCCTTCTCGGTAGCTTGAATGATGATTAAATGACCCTCTTGGCAACTTAAAAATAAAATGGCCCTCTTGGCAATGGTGATGAAATGGCCCTCTTGGCGATGATGTGAAATGACCCTCTCAACGACTTGAAAATAAGATGTCCTTCTCGGCAATTGGAGATGCAATGACCCTCTCGGCAATGAATGATGAAATGACCCTCTCGGCAATGAATGATGAAATGACCCTCTTGGCAGCTTGAATGATGAAATGGCCCTCTCTGCGACTTGAAAATAAAATGGCTTTTTTGGCGATGAATGATGAAATAGCCCTCTCTGCAATGAATGATGAAATGGCCCTCTTGGCAGCTTGAATGATGAAATAGTCCTCTTGGCAACTTGAAAATAAAATGGCCCTCTTAGCAACTTGGAAATAAAATGGCCCTCTCAGCGATGATGATGAGATGGCCCTCTTAGCAATGATGATGAAATAACCCTCTGGGCAACTGAAAAATAAAATGGCCCTCTTGATAATTGGAAAATAAAAAATGGCCCTCTCTGCAATGATGATAAAATGGCCCTCTCTGCAAATTGAAAATAAAATGACCTTCTTAGCAATAATGATGAAATGACCCTCTTGGCAACTGAAAAAATAAAAATGACCCTCTTGGTGATAATAACGATGAAATGACCCTCTTGGCAACTTAAAAATAAAATGGCCCTCTGGGCGATGATGATGAAATGGCACTCTTGGCGATGATGTGAAATGTCCCTTTCGGCGACTTGAAAATGTAATATGATGGATTGCTGGGTATTTGAGTGAGACAAAACTGTTTATGTCTCAGTCTTCCCCTTTGAATAAGACCGACAAAGATTTTACCTACATCCATAGAAAATTTCTTAGTTTCAAAGTGAATTGATCTATGTTGATTTTTTGGTTGCTTGCTCCTCATCTTGTTGTCTTCGATTGATTACCCCTTAACTTGCTATCCTTAACTAATTACTCTGATCTCCCTCTACTTGATAGATATCAGACCAAATGCAAAACTATTCTAAAGAGAATAACTTTTGAAAAATAACTTTGATAAAAATTGTTGTCGATGTCATGTCATATAAAGCTTAAATGAACATGTTTGGTTTGAAGCTTCGATATGTTTGGCAGCTTGTTTAGAAGGTTTGAGAGCTCCTTTAAGTTGGAGAAGTCTGACAAAACTTTTCCATTGCGTTGTAGTTGACTCTGAACTTTTATGGTACAGGAGATATTTGAAGTTCATTTCAAACTTTTGTCAATGTTGGGGGATCACTTGAAGTGTTATCTTCGAGCCTCTAATCATGCTAGTCATCTTCAGATTTCTGGTAATACTCGACGAAATTTTGAGGCCATCCTCAAATTTTCTATCCCATTTAAATGTCTTGGTGGATTACAAGCTTGTTTAAAAAACTTGTGGAATTTTTGAGATTTTCTCAAAAACTCTGTCCTAGTTAAGATTTCCAATGTATCTTAACCTCTAACTTGTTGAGGATATACCTCTTTGTTGAGAATTTTAAGTTCATTTCAAAAATTCCATCCCAATTAAATGTTATAACAAATTACCAGCTTGTTAGAAGAACTTGAGATTTTGAGATTTCCTCAAATATACCGTCTCGATTGAAATTTTTGACATGTTTTAAATTCTATCTTGTTGGAGATGAACCTTCTTATTGAGAATTTTTGAGTTCCTCTCTAAAATTCTGTCCCAATTTCCTTTATGAGAGTATGACCGAGCCGTTGTGGCGCCTACGTATCCCATTAAGGCAGGAATCAGGTCAAACGTAACTTCCCTCTCGGGAGGTAGCAAAAATATAAATTTAAATAAGAAAAGGACCGAGACCGATATAGGCCGCCTACATATCTCATTCTTGAGAATTCAGGTCAAACGTATTTCAAAGGCAAAAAGAAAAATAAAAAGTGATAAGGGGATGACCGAGGCCGACATAGGTCACCTATGTATCTCATTCTTGAGAATTAAGGTCAAACGTAGTTCATCCCATGGGAAATTAATTTTAAAATGTTGAAAGTTGTTACAAGCAAAATAATGCAACACAAGGAAAAGAGTAACAAAAAAAATTTAAACCTTCAAACATAATATCTCTTAACGACGTTTTTGAATTGATTGGCTTTGGCCACTCTTGACCATCCATCTCTGACAAAATCAATGCTCCTTCTGGAAACACTTTGCGAACCATGTATGGCCCCTGCCAATTTGGTGCAAATTTTCCTTTATATTTATCTTGATTGGGAAAGATACATTTGAGAACCAATTACCCAACTTTGAACCTCCGAAGTCTCACTCTCTTATTGAAAGATTGAATTCTCTATTGATACAACTAACCATGACAAAAGTTGTCATCCTTTTTTCATCGATCAAGGCCAAATGTTCAATTCGGTTACGAACCCAATCTGCATTACTTAACTCAGCTTCTTGAATAACTCTTAATGATGGTATTTCAACTTTAGTGGGTATCACTGCTTCTGTTCCATACACCAACTAGTACGGAGTTACTCCAATTGATGTTCTGACAGTCGTGTGATAATCCAATAGAGCATAGGGGAGCACTTCATGCCATCCTCGGTGCCTGTCGATCATTTTCCGTAGGATCTTCTTGATATTCTTATTGGCAGCTTTTACAGCTCCATTCATTTGTGGACGATATGCTATTGAGTTTTGATGAGTAATCTTGAATTGCTCACATATTTTTTTCATCAAATTACTGTTGAGATTCGTCCTATTATCAGTGATAATCGAATTTGGTATCCCAAATCGGCATATCAAGTTGTTGCGCACAAACTCAGCTACCACTTTCTTTATCACAGACTTGTAGGAGACTGCTTCCACCCACTTGATAAAGTAATCAATGGCAACCAAAATAAATCTATGACCATTGGAGGCAGCTGGCTCTATTAGACCAATAACATCCATGCCCCAAGCTACAAACGGCCAAGGAGAACTCATAACTTTGAGTTCCTGAGGAGATACCCAAATCAAATCACCATGTACCTGGCATCGATGATATTTTTGCATAAACTTGCAATAATCATGTTTCATAGTCATCCAAAAAAAAACCTACTCAAAGGATTTTCTTCGCCAATGTAAGTCCACTCATACGAGTGTCGTAGATCCCTGCATGTACTTGTTCAAGAAGTTTCGTAGCTTCTGTGGCATCCATACATCTCAGAAGGCTCAGATCTGGAGTCCTTCAATAAAGAATTTCCCCATTTGGAAAGAAGTTGTTAGCCAGCCGGCTTATGGACTTTTTCTGATTAGAAGTAGCACTTTAAGGATAGGTTCCAGTCTCCAAGTATCTTTTTATGTCGTAATACCAAGGTTTCCCATCTGGTTTCGCTTCAACATGTGAACAAGGGGATAGTTGCTCTTTCAAATTTATCTCCACGGGATCGATATATGTCATATTTGGATGTTGGATTATTGAAGAAATGATGGCAAGGGCATTGGCAAACTTATTCTGCACCCTTGGAGTATGCTTAAAATCGATCTTCCGAAACCTCTTGGATAACCTTTGTACTAGTTGTACATATGGTATGATCTTTGGATTCTTTACAGCCCATACTCCTTGAACCTGATGAATTAGCAAATCTGAATCCCCAATAACTAACAACTCTTAGACATTCATGTCAATGGCTATCTCTATGCCAAGAATGCAAGCTTCGTGTTCAGCCATGTTATTAGTACAACGAAATCAAAGTTTTGCATCTATAGGGTAATGTTGACCAGATTCTGATACTAAGACTACTCTAACTCCGCTACCTCGGTAATTTACCACTCCATCAAAGAACATTCGTCATCTGAGATATACCTCACATATGTCTTCACCTATAAAATATACTTCTTCATCTGGAAAGTAAATTCTGAGCGGTTCATATTCATCATCTACCGGATTTTCTGCAAGGTGGTCAGCTAAGTCCTATGCCTTGATCGCTTTCTGAGTTACATACACGATATCAAATTCACTCAAAAGCATTTGCCATTTGGCTAACCTTCCGGTTAGCATCGCCTTTTGAAAGATATACCTCAATGGGTCCATCTTCGAAATGAGATAAGTAGTGCACGAAGATAGGTAATGCCATAATTTTTGAGTAACACAAGCCAAAGCGCAGCAAGTTTTCTCCAAATAAGTATATTGGGCCTCGTATAGAGTAAATTTCTTGCTTAGATAGTAGATTGCTCGCTCCTTCTTCCCTATTTTATCATGCTGACCTAGAACACATCCGAATGCATTATCTAAGACAGATAGGTATAATATAATGGGCTTCCTGCTTACGGAGGGACTAGCACTGGTGGGTTAGACAAATAGTCCTTGATGGTGTTGAAAGCAGTTTGACATCCTTTGATCCATTTTGTTGATGCATCCTTTCTCAATAGCTTAAAAATGGGCTGACAAATCATCGTACATTAAGCTATGAATCGGCTGATATAATTTAATCTTCCCAAAAACTCATAACTTCTTTCTTCATCCTTGGAGGAGGCAATTCCTGGATTGCTTTTATTTTGGAAGGGTCGAGCTCAATACTTCTTCTGTTGACGATGAATCCCAGCAATTTGCCAGTAGGCACTCTAAAAGCATATTTGGCAAGATTCAATTTTAGGCTATATTGGCGCAGGCAGTCAAAGAATTTCTTCAAGTGAGTTAAATGATCCGAACTCTCACGAGACTTGATGATAATATCATCCACATATACCTCAATTTCTTTGTGAATCATATCATGAAAAAGAGTTGTAATAGCTCTCATATAAGTAGCTCCAACATTTTTTAGACCAAATGGCATCACTCGATAATGATACACATCCAAAGGCGTGATAAAAACTATTTTTTCTGCATCTTCTTCATCCATTAGAATTTGGTGATAACATGCAAAACAATCCTCGAACGACTGCATCTCATGCTTGGTGCAATTGTCAATGTGAATGTGAATATTTGGTAATGGAAAATCATCCTTGGGACTAGCTTTATCGAGATCTCTGTAGTCAACACAAATCCTAATCTTTTCATCTTTCTTGGGCACAAGAACAATATTGGCTAACCAAGTGGGATATTGTGCCACTTGCACCACCTTGGATTGTATTTGCTTAGTAACCTCTTCCTTGATCTTTAGATTCAGATCTGTTTTGAATTTTCGATTCTTCTGCTTCACTGGATTGAATCCTAGATTGATCGACAATTTGTGAGAAACAATGTCTGTGCTTAAACCTGGCATGTTATCATAAGACCAAGCGAATACATCCATTTATTCTTTGAGTAGGCTAACAAGCTATCCTCTCTCGGCATCTTTCAGACGAACACTGATTCTAGTCTCTTTAATACTTCTTCACTTTCTAAGTTCACAATTTCAGTTTCCTCCAAATTAGGCTTATCTTGATTTTCAAATCATCTTAGTTCTTCAGCGAGGTGTTCGGGCATCATGGTTCTCTCGTCATAGTCTTCAAGCTCATTGTTATCTATATTATTTTGTTCATTTAGCCTGTGACATGACATGACATGACATTTGTACGTTTAAAGTTATTTTTACTAAAATCATAAACAACACAGTTAGACAAAGAATTGAAATAATAAGATGGATAATAAGTAATATTTTAAATAAATGGAGGTTTTCATTCAACTAAAATAAAAATTGCAAACTTTGGCTATGGCCATGGGTCAGTCTGCCTTCTTGAAATATCATGAGGATAATTTAAAACATAACAAACAAAAATAGAGGTGGGTTTCAGGCCTCCTCTGAACCACCACCATTTTGAATATAGGCAATTAAGTGAGCCTCCATCTACCAAGACGAGCGGGAGATCAAAAGCGGGGTAGATGTCCAATTCGTCACTTGCTCTTCGAACCCATCTGTCGAATCCCCGACGTCTTTGCTGCATCATCCATAATAGCATCAACCTCTTCAAAAAGATTCCAGATTCCTTCCCATGGATCGTCATCATTGACATATTCTCATACTGGAAATGACTGGTACAAATAAGGTATAGGCCAAGTTAGTACCTGATCAATATTCTTGTTAGACATTTCCCAGTCATCATCTTCTAAGGTGGCATATGCCAAACCAAACTTTGATGGCTTCATCGGCAACAAATGGTCTAAACGATGCCTTGCAAGTATTTTCCCAGCCCAAAACTTGGTTCAAATCCATTTCTAAGCATAACTGTGGCTAACATCTTGTAGACAGCTGGCATAGAAGGTACAGGTGCCAAATCATCGCCAGTTGCATTCACTATCTCTATAGTGTAAAAATCATAACCTCTAACGACATTATCGACAATGGGCGAATACATGCTTGAGTGACTTCCCTCACCATAAATGACCACTTCACTATCATTCCACATAAACTTTATCATTTGATGAAGGGTAGAGGGCATTACTCCAGCCATATAAATCCAAGGTCTTCCCAACAACATATAGCTAGTAGTAATGTCCATCACTTGGAATTCAGCTACAAACTCAGCAGGTCCTATATGGATGATTAAATTCACAGCCCCTAACATGTATCTTTGACCTCCATTGAAAGCTCTCACATTAACCTGGTTCTGATGAATCTTACAAACGTCAAAATTTAGTTGTTTAAAGGTAGACAAAGGACATATGTTCAGCCCAGTCCATCATCGATCAAAACACGATTTAGAACCATATCTCGGTATTTAATTGCGACGTGGAGTGCTTTCTTATGCATCGATCCTTCAAATGGAAATTCCTTATCACTAAAATTGATGTGATGTCCTCAAGCGGTTTGGCTTATTGTCGCTGCAGATTATCACTATTTGTTCCAACGAGCACATAAGCATCTTCCAATGCTTTCACCAATGCTTGCCTATGTTGTTGTGAACTCATCAACAGTGCCCATATGGAAATTTGGGCTGGCGTGTCTTTTCTAAATGCTTCACAATGGAATATTCCTTAGGCTGCATTTTCCTCCAAAACTCTTCCGCTTCTGCCTCACTTATTGGCCTTTTATGTTGGTCTTTCTTGGTAGGTCCTTGCGTCAATTCTTCTGGCATATAGCATCTATCATACCTGGTTAGTCCCTGTGTGTTGGCAGTTTCAATAATAAACCTCTTTTGAGCAGGAACTCTCTTTGGTATCAAAGCAACAACTTTTGGAAGCGTCAGGATCACAAACTTCGATTTCTCATAAATACATAAAGATGCTACATTCTTCTCCAAACTGTCAACATTATCCGAGACTATTGTTTTAGTCACACACCAACCCTCATCTTTCTCAATCATACCGACAATGTTTCCTCCATGATTAGGCAAAGGATTATTATTGACATTAGGAGCGACGGTCTGAAGAACAACCACGTCGTGGTCAATTAAATCTTGAATCTTATGTGTTAGACTTATGCAATCTTTAGTATCATTTCCAATACTGTTAGAATAATAAGCACATATTTGATCACCCCTGAAGAATCGAGAGTTTATGTCAACTGGTTTTGGAGGGATAGGATGGATCATTCCTGGAGTCGATAACCTTTCAAATAATTTTGTCCAGCTTTCGGCAAGTGGAGTGAAAATTCTAGGAGGCCTCTTTTCAGATCTTGGACGAGGAGAGTTATAATTATTTTATGGGGGTACGGGAACTTGAAGGTAATTTGGAGGGTTTCGATGGGAGGGAAGGGGAGTTTGAAATCTTGGATAAGGTTGGTTTTGGTAGCTTGGTTGTGGGGTTTGGTAGTTTGGGTTGGAGTAATTAGTAGGAGGATTTTGGTAGATTGGTTGAACACTTGAGCAATTTGGTGATGAAGGTTGATAATTTAGGTGGGTACTTTGGTATTATGGAAAGGCTTGGTGTATTGCGGTGGAGTTTGGTCTCCAAGAAATGAACTTTGAGAAGAGTGAAGGTAGGTTTGGAAGGGTGCAGATTTTTTAGGACTATTGCTAAAGTGTCTTTTCTTATCTGGTGTATAGGAAATAGATGATACATCCTCTCTCTTCTTCCTTGGCAATCCTGAGGATCCATATGAATTAGACACATGAGCAATCTTTCCTGTTCTAAGCCCATCCTTAGTAGTCTCTCCTATCTTGACTATCTCAATGAATTTTGCCCCACTAAGCAATATCATTCTGTCATAGAATTCTGGCTCCTGGATGCACACAAATATTTCAACAACCTCTTTCTCGGACATGGGAGGTCGAACCCTGGTAGCCTCTTTCCTCCATCTATAGGCATATTCAGGTAACTCTCGATAGGTTTTTGCTTTATTTTTTCCAAGGAATGTCGATTAGGAACAATCTCGACATTGTAAGCGAATCTCTCAACAAAATCCTTGGTCATAGCACTCCAACTAGCCCATTGGTCTATTTCTTGGGAAGTAAACCATTCCAAGGCCTCCCCACTCAAGCACCGACTGAAAAGTCTCATCAATAACACCTCATTCTTTCCTACGCCCACAAGCTAATCACAATAGGCTCTCAAGTGGGCGAGAGGGTTTCCAGCTCCATTGAAAACACCAAGCTTTGGTATTTTGAATCCTTCTGGAAGGTTCAAATCAGGATGCATACACAAATTCTCGGAGTTCAATCCTGCGACATCTGGTGCAACGTGAAATTGGTTCATAGCCTTTGCAATTTCTTTCTTAATGCTTAACTTAGTTATTTATTACTTAGCCTTCCACTCTTTTTCCTTTTCCTCATAATGATTGATTTCTGGGTATGTGGCATATTGAATATGTGACTCAGGAAGGGTGGAGACATGGAAAGGAGCTTTAAGAGGCGAGTGTCGAGTGAGAGGTGAGTTTTGTATGTGTTATTCTTCATCTTTTGGAGAGGATATTTGGGGGTTAGTAGTATTGGGATTTTGAGGAGAAGTGAAGGCTTGCATGTTGTTGGTATTGAGATTTTGTAGTGGAGGGGGTGTATGGCGTGAGGAGTTGGCATGGTATGCATCAATAGTAGGGGTATTCTGAACAGAGATCAAGGGTGGATTATCCAGGGTAGGTTCATAAGTTGGGTTTGAATGAGGAAAAGGGAGTGTAGGCCTCTTATCGTTAGGCCGGGAAGGTTAGCAGAAATGACCAAGTTCGTCAAGTCTTGAGCCTTTTGCATCTCAGTCCTCATTTTTGCTTCTTGTTGCATCAGCTGTACAATTAACTTGTTTTGCTCAACAATGATGGGATCTACTGCGATAATTTCTGTCGAGCCCATATCCTTATTGTTTCCGACCATTGTTGTCTTCGACGAGTCTTGATTTGGGAAGGAACCTTTGTGCACCTTTGATCGGGTAAAGTGTGGATGGTCGATCAACTTATCAACACAGATCAATTCTATGCTACCTGTAAGAAGAATTACATGAAGGCAATTATGTTAGTTTCCTTGAATTGACAAGTAATACAAGATAGCATACACAAAGCAATGGGCACACAACAATTATAGCACAAAACAGTTATTGCACCCTAGAGGATATGTGACCCTTTTATGCCAAGGGTTGGCCTATCGAATTGAAGGATGTGTATCAATTTAAAGGCAAGCCATTATCCCTAAATTACTTCATTGTTAAAATAAAATATAATGAAAGATTTCAAAGTGCTTACAAGACATAATTAAAATTACATCTCCAAAACCTTACAAAGAGAAAATACAATAACAAAAGCAATCTCACACAGGGGACAATAAAAGATTTCATGCTATCATAGTTCTTCCATCAAACTTTGTCCTTTTAGCTGTGTCGACCTCTTGCCATATAAAGTACCTTTTTTCCCACAAGTGGTCCTTCGCTAACTGAGCTTTTTCTTCAAGATTGACTTCTTCCATAGCCTGATTATGTTGTTCCATGCGATCGTACAACCCAACTATGCATTGTCTCGGCCTATTATGCTCCTGCTTAAGCTGCTCTATAATCTTTGTATCCTCCAAGTGTCGACACTGATGGGCCAAATGATTCTCTTGATACCTTTCTTGTAGTTGACGAAGTAGCACTTGACTTTCAGCTTCAACATCTTGAATGAAATGAGGCACGTTCATACCAGGCTTGATAGTTTCAGCAAGATTTCCTCTTAACCAATCCTTATACGCACTACTATACTCGACATTGAACCTGTTGAGAACCTTATCACTCGTTACTTTTCGAGTCTTACAACCTCGAAACATCATGTTAGCTAAGGATACTTGACCATTCTTGTGATCTGTTGCAAATTTCCTCATGTCTCCTATTTGAGGGGTGACTTGCTTTCAACCCAACTGCCTGAGAACTCGACCGAAAGCATATGGTCAGGTCCCCCTAAGTCCGGGTAGTACAAAGAAAGGGAGCTCCGAACTTCAAATCACAATGTCATTCACGACTAGATTATCAATAGCCTATTGCACGTCTTCATCACACAATCCACTCAGTATTGGCATCCAAAATTGTTGTCCATTTCTAGCTTTGAAGTGATTCAAGTGTAGCCATATACCGTGAGATGAGAAATGATCTCGCCGACATTTTTGGTTTGGTTCTATAAGATTATAGACTTTAATAAAGTGCTTCATCATCCACCATTGTAGTATCATATTGCAACTCCGAAAGAATCGACTCCCACCTTGACATTTATCCAAAGTCCTATAGATGTCCGCAAGAATCATGGGCGCTAAGGTATAGTATCTAATGATGTTCCAAAGCCAACCCCGTAGAAGATTGCATGAGTGACCATTATCACATTCGGATTAATAGCATGACCTAGATTTTGGGGAAAAACCATGGACCCCAATAGGCATACCGCAAAGCAAAAGCTCAATTTTCTACCCAAGTTTGTTCGGAAACAAATTCTTCTTGAACCTTTCATAACCATTAGCATGCCTGAACCAGTAGTACAACTTTCGCAGTGGAATATTTGCTCCTTTTAAACGAGTCATCCAATCAACGTTAACTAATGAAAATTCTTCTTTGATCTCATTTGGGCCCCACACCTTAGGAATTAGAATGTCCTCGACTGACTTAGATTTTCTCTTATTGCACATGCCCACACTTTCATAACTCGCTACTATTTCTTCTATGGTTGGAGTCAGTTCTACATCTCCAAAACGGAACATCATGCAGTCACTATCCCAAAACTTTGTCATTACGCCAATTAGATCTAGCCAAGCTTCCAGCTCCATTAGAGAGGGTAGGTAACCTATGTGCTTTTGGACTTCCCTTTTGTCGAACACATTCATTCTTGCCCACCACACCTCAAGAAAACGATGAGGTTGAGTCACCATCCTAGTCTTTAAAGGTTCGTAGACTTGAGTCATCCTACAACATAAAAAAGAGTTAAGTTCCCCCCGCCCAGGTGGTAATGGGTTGTTTAAATTAAACTACACATCCTTCAATTAAACACATAAGCATGGTCATCTTATTGGCCATGGGCCAAATAAACTCAAGGTGGGCTTCTAATGAGCTCAATACCCCTTGAGGATTGAGTCAACCTAGGCAAATTCTTAAAAATAGGGATTTAACTTTGCTCTATCCTAGGTGTCTAAGAGTGGCTTTGAATAGACTAGGAACCCAGACGGACAACCTGAGGTGGAAATCATAACAACCATTGGACGCATCACGAACTAATAAATTGTCATTTTCTCCAAAAGGGTTAAGTATTTGAAAGTCTAGTTGCGGGTTCGCAAAATCGTCCGTTTAAATACGCAAGATAATAAGGAATATATCATGAAATGCAAATGAAAATTATAATTTGAATTTAAACAAATAAGAGGCAAATAAAGAAAGCACAAAAAGTTACTAATTATTACAACCCGAATAATTAGTCAAATAGCCTAATCTAATGGTTAGAACCTAATTAAAGTTCTCAGTAGAGTCGCCATTTCTGTTATTATAGAAAAATGACTTGTATTTTGAAAATTCAATTTATTACTTAATTGAAGTAAAATCAAACCTTCAAAAGGAATTTGGAGAGGAATCACATGAGTCAAGAAAAAGACAAGGATTAGAATTCATATATCAAACCATAGTTATAAATGAGAATTAATATTCTAAAAAAAGCTAAACAGTCAAATGTGACATGATATTAAAATACGGTAGTAGATTAAGAAAAGAACCATAATATTGAGACCAAACGAGAGTTGAATAATCTAATTCTAGAAAAAAAATGAAGTTACGAGCGTTAAGTAGGAATCAAACTGACAATAAACATTTGATTTTCATACTCAATCAATGATGAATATACATTGACAATGAGAAAATTAGTTACCAAAAGAATAAGGTAAAGTAT
>JAOTQR010055773.1:0-14262 GCA_025774065.1 Solanum ossicruentum | reverse complement strand
CTTCTAGTTAGCCTATTGACCAATTAAGTCCCAAACTTTTCTATTTTAATCCAATTAAGGACTTCCGACTTCACTTTTATTTTTACCCGCCAAATTAACTTGATTCCATACTCACGCACCATAAGTTAGTTAAATTTAAAATATACCTCGATCACAATCATTTTCCCGAATGAGCAATTGACCTCCATTTAGCTAATTACGGGGTCTAACAATGTTGAATTACTAGCTATACTAATTAAAGGGTAATAATAAAATAACTCAAATCTATTTACCCAAAATAAGATGATAAACAAAAAATGATATTATTCTTAAAGAATGATCCCTCTAGAGACAAATTTTGGTCAATAGTAATAGTGAGTTCTTGGTTAGGATTAGACACAGGCCTGAAAAAAATTTATAAATATAAGATTATAAATGAAAAGATAAACAAAGATTAAAAATGGATAATGGAATTAAATACTGTGCATTTTAATTTAATAGAAATTGACATTTATGTTGATTCAAAATTTCAAGAGATGAGCCCAAACTAGGTTAACATGACCGTATCTCTCTACAATTAAACTCTAAAACTCTAAATCTACATTAGTACCTAAGCAACGCATAACAGAAAGAGAATAAAAAGAGAAAATACTCTGCCAAAATTTGTTTGAAGTTGGGACCTCAAACCAATGTAGGCACCAGATTCTTTATCACATACAGAAGCTTCGGAAGAAATTTTTTTGGCTTGATGCCGAAGTGTTCTGAGTCAGTGTGAAAAGAAGAGAGGAGAATGATAGACAACAACGATTTGAGAAAATGACCTACTGGAGAGGGAGAATAGAGACAGAAGAAGATAAGGTTCATATTGGATTTTACAGAGATGGAAGAGTTCTAAGATAGGGTTTGTATTAGATTTTATTTGTAGAGAATTAAGAGTGAGAGAGGTCAAATTAATAAAATACACTTTTAGTATGTATATTTATTTTTCTTAGCGCCTCACTCCACCGAGTCCCCATATTATTATTTGAGGGATAAGATATAAAATATTTAAAATGAAAAGAATGTATCAACAACCAAAAAATAAACTCGTCCTTATGCACGCACATATAAGGACCATATATTTTAGTTATCCCTAAATATTGGTCTTTAATAAACTTTTGTCTTGTAGTGGTAGTAGAGGCTACCCTAGAGGAGGAGTCAATCAGGGCTGGTTCCATGCAGCTCTAGAGAGATCAAAGGCCGAGGCATCAAATGAGGCTTTTACAACTATGATTACCTTATGTCAGCACCCCATTATTTATTTCAACTTCAATAGGAGACTTGTTTTATTTTGTAGTAATGGATCATTGTGGTACTTGGGTTATATTAACTATTATGGTAGAGTAATATTATAATTGGTGCTTGCTTCGCTTGCGCAATTGACATTCTATTTCAACTTTCCTATTGTGCTTGATTTGGTTTTTTATGCCTTGCCACAGTTATTATTAGATAGAGTGATTTTGCTGTTGAGAGTAGGTGTGATGATAGGAGTTGTTTCATCGGTATGCCTAGTGAAGGGTGTGGGTGATTTTCCCTATTAGTAGGGGTAAGCATTCAAGATGGTCAGGGTATTGGGTTCGTCTGTGGTTTTGCATTGCTTATCAGGTAGATTTAGTCTGGATTTGATTCTCTTGGCTGATTCAAATAATTTTGGCTATTCTTGGCTTGACTAATTAGAAATTGATGTCAAAGAAGGAATTGAAACTTGCTTCTGAACTTTAAATTTCTTATATTAAACTAGTTCAGTTAGTTGGTTAGATTATTGGTTCTTCCAACGTAGGATTGGTATGGGTATCATTCATGGACCATTCGGGGTCGTGGCTATCAAAGACCTTCATAAACAATGGAATAGGTGACTATACTATATTTTTCGCATGAAATTAATACAAAAAGTAAATACATCATTCAAATAAAGCACAATATATCAATTTCAATACCAAGTTCATGTCACCTACATTATATAAACTTCACACTAGTTACATGGACAGCACATAAGTTATAGAAACTGAATGCACATTATTCCAATTTAATCTCAAATTCAAAGCACCAACAAACTTATTGTGTTATCTCAGGAATTATATCAATGTATATCAAATGCATGGTTGCATATTAATTGAAATTTATATCCGTTACAAATGCTACACATGCAAATAAAGAATAACAAATTTATATAAGATTTGTAGCAATCATAGAAAATTTAAAGTCAATTTATATCATATTATGCAAATACAACATAAATGAAAATGCAAATTATATCAATTTCATATCAATTGTACGAATATGAAAATAATTTCGTATCAATGTTATTCAAATATTAAACTTATTTTGTCATCACCCTAGTTCTCTTGTCATGATAGCGTCTGTCATAACCCACCGATAGGCAAGCCAACCTGTAATCCCAAACTGTAATGGGTATTTGGGGGAAACTAACAGAAACTAAGCAAAAGGATAACACTAGATATGGACAGAACCAACACTAACTAAAAATACATAATTACAAAAATATAAAAATCCTTCCCAGAACCTGGAAGTCACTAGTATAGAGTTGCTATATAAATAAATAAAGAGTGCAAGTCCCAATAGTAGACAAAACTAAATACAAGGCTCTGGTTAGTCTCAAAATACATACACAAAAGACGGGCCAATAACCTGAAGGAGATAGAATGATCCAAAACACCAAGTGCTCACCCCGATCTCTGATGTGGTCTAATGTGGACTGTTGAAGGCTCGATCTATCCACATTGGTGATTGGTGCTCGGACTTGCATCACAAAAGAGATGCATAGTGTAGTATGAATAAAAAATAAAAAGGTACCCAAAAAGTGTAGCATGCCTGAATCCAATTGGGGTTCACGTTGGTGGAGGAACTGGATCGGAACATCATAGATTGACTGAGTAAGGCAGGTAAAAACAATATGAAGAAAAGTAATGAAATCTAAACAAAAGTCTCATATAAATATCTAAGAAATGAAAAGAGAAGTAGAAGAGACATTTAAAGGATCTACCCTAGCTACACTAGGCAAGGACTACATGCACAGTTTAAAGTAAAATTTGAGCGGAGACCCATAAGCCCTCCGAATGCATAGAACATCTATACGAAAGTAGCTATGAGCTAAATTTCCCTAGGAGTGAAGTACCGTAGGGGCCATAAATCCACAAGATCAAGGCCTCAAACCCCTGGTACTGTAAGGGCCACAAATCTACGAAGTCGAGGCCTCAAACCCCTAGTGTTATAAGTGATCGGAGCCTCTAAACAACTGAGGCCTCAAACCCAACATCAAGTTAATCATAAATCAATAAAACTAAGGCCTCAAACCCCAATGCAAAGGTGTTGGTAATCTCATAGAAAGTGAGTCTTCAAACTCAATACCATGATAATGATAATTCTATAAAAGTGAGGTCTCACACCCCAATACTCTAAGCGATCAAAATTCTATAAAAATAAGGCCTCAAACCACTATTCCTAGATAATCAAAATTTTGTAAAAATGAGGCCTAGCTCGAACCCCGGAATCTCACATAAATAGCTGAACAATGTGTCAAATTAATGCTTTCCTTATAGGGGCCTAGTGATTACCAAGACTTTCTTTCTATACTAAACTAAGTCCACAATTACATACATATCGTCAGGGGCCTTAGTACCATAAAAGAAAATCACTAACTCCACTTGAGCTTCAATCGAAACTGAGACAAGCCGATCATTAGATTTGGATCATCAATGTACCTTAATAGTCGAGAAAGTGCAGGCAAATTATGGACAACGATGTCCACAACTAAGGCCTAACTAAAGACTCTAGCCTGCTATGCCATTCTAAAAGGATCTATGCCCGCTAGAGAGACAATAGGGCATCTAAAGAATGTCATTAATCCTAAACTAAGGCCAACATGGGACACCAACTGACAGTAGGGAAACAATAATAAAACTAGCAAGGCTACTAAGTATCAACAATGATCGCGTACTCAAAATTACCCTAAGAATCCGAAAGGACCCAAACATGCATGCCTCATTGTGAAGGCTCATAACAACTACCTAGTGACATCCCAACTTCTTCTCATGCTTGCCAAGAGTCAAGATTCTACGGGAGAGAAAGTACTACTAATAATGGAACAGACTAACAAGACAAACTATGATCTCATGACTACCTGTAGTATCAACTAGGCCTATAACATGAATTTTAACTCCTAAAAAAAGTAACCTAACAACCCAACCCAAATTCTAATCAATTCAACATGAATTTACACAAGACAACTCAATATGGAGAAAAGGAAAATCTATGCCTACCTATAGGCTGATCACGTGCGCTCCACTTCACAATGCCGAAGCTTTCCCCTTCGGTATGTCCTCCGAGCTCTGCCACACTACCAAAAGTAGATTCACAATGTCACAATGACCGCTAGGACACTAAAATTGCGAGAACGGAAACAGGTCAATTTCGGGGCCAAAAATGGGATGGGTTGGACTCAAGTCCAAAAATCTGGATTCAACCCCAAAAAATTGTCAAAATACTATACATATCTCAATTAACAACGTAGCGACTAAATTCGGGTCAAAAATTATCTCAAATGAACAAATAATAAAAATTCAAAAATTAAGCCACAAAGTCAAGAAATAGGAACAACTACAAGTGGAATATTTACCAGAAATAAGCCCCAAATTCCAAAATGAACTACTCCACAACAATCTTCATAAAATATCACCCAAAATAGAGCCTAGAATATTTGAAAATAGACAGTCACAGAACAAGAAATGAACACTCAAAGTTGCCCCAGAAATCATTTCGAAAATGCCCAGAACAACCATGTATAATGTAAATTTTACCTGAAAAGGAACTTTAATTCCACTTCTCGATATCGCCAATGAATTTTCCATGACATTTTCTTGAATTTACACCCTTGAATCACAAATTTCTTCCTTAAAATGCCCAAGATATCGTCTAGAAAAGCTTTGCATATGAGCTATTTCGTTTAAGTGTCCATATATAAAGACCATATAAATGACTTCCATGATCATGGTGAACAGTGTTTCATGGTTGCGAAGCACAAGAGAGATGACATCAATGTTCATGGAAGATCCCTCCATGGTTGTGAAGGTCTAGCCAACTGGACCTCCGCTATCACGGACTTGGCTCTGTGTTCGCGATGGTCATAGGAACATGACCTCTGTGATTGCAACCCCTAGTCACATTCCAAAAGGTCACAGGGACCTAATCCTTGCGATCCTGATCACTGGCCCAAACCTATGAAGTTGTGGCTTACATGTACCAGAAAACTATATAAAAAGTGGAATTTTAAAGTTACAAAATTCCCAATGGATACTCAGAATGTATCAAGCACCTTGTAAATAACAAAGAACAATGTTACCCTTACAAATTCAATGTTCTAGATTCAATGGCGTAGCTCCAATTTCCTTATGAGGTCATTTCAATTTAATGTTGGTCCACTCCCGTGGCCGTGTTTTGAAAATTTCTATCGATGGACTCAAAATGAGCCCGGAAGACTCGATAACCAAATGAAGGATCACTCTAGACCAAATATGGCATTCTAGAACAAGCTTAACGTTGTCAAAATTTTCATTTGGATACATTTTTCAAGAATGTTGGCAAAAGTCAACTATTGGCCAATTTAGAGGATCAAAATGTAGAACTCGGCACAAGCTCACACTGAAATCCTTGATTCTCGAGTCGACCATGCTTCCAACCTTATTTGACCATTTCGAAGCTAATGGAACTGCCAAAATTTAATTTTGTGCACGTTTACCCATGTTTTGTGCAAAAAAACAAATTTCTAGGGTATAAGACCTTCCGAAACATGAAAAACTGCACAACTCCTTAACAAACGACCAGACAACCGTGCTACCAGTACAAGCAGGTCATAAATGAATTGGGATCACTTTAGGAACACTCTAACAGTTGAAAATAATCTGGTAAGGGTAAAATGACCCAGAGGCTCAATACAATATCTACTACTAAAAGAACTTTCATATGCAAAAGTAAGAATATAGTGATACGTGGGGCTCAAATAAGCGGTGGAACTTCTCTTGTATCACTTGCTTAGTCTCTCAGGCAGCCTCTTCAACTGGATGGTGTCATCACTTAACCATAACAAATAGAATGGACCTGTGGTAAAGCTAGCAAGCAAACCTAGCTAATATAGCTACCGACTCCTCAATATAAGCCAGGCGCTCATTCAACTCAACAATGTCATATTGAAGCACTTGTGACTTATCTGGAATGCATTGGAGTAGCATAGAAATGTGGTAAATCAGGTGGATAGCTAAAAATGCTGGAGGCAGGACCAATGCATATGAAATGTTACCTTAATGCCTCAATATTGCATCTCAAATGTCCCAATTTACTAGGTGCTAAGCTTGCCCTTCCTACCAAACCTCATTACACTCTTCAAGGGCGATACCCGTAGAAGTACCTGGTCACCAATATTGAAGTATAAAGGGCGGCATTGGCGGTCCACGTAACATTGATGGCAACTCTGATAGTCCTCAATCTAGCTTGAGTCAACCAAATTTTGGTTAAGGCATCCTTGCGAATCTATCAACCACTATCAAGAATGGATACTGTACATGAAGAGGTGCATTTTGATACCAATATTGTCATATTTTAGGCTTAGGGTAATATAGTCAAAATTAGGGCTAAAATTTGAAATTCATAAATTTGAAAATTGACTTCAAAATTGGATTCTACATGAAAAATGGAGTTTCGTGGGTGAAAATCCCACAATAATCGAGTTCAAATCGCTGGAGAAACCATCATTTAAGGATTCAAAATAATTGACCAGAAATCCCCAATTTTGGAAATTCAAAAACATGAAAAATCCAAGCTACAATCAAGATAAAAACCATTAAAATTAATCAAAACGATATTAGAAATGGTTAACCAAAAGATTTCTCCTAAGAATATCTTCATAAATTGCCTCCCAAAGCTTGAAATATTGACAAAGGAGTGAAAATGGAGATTTTACGTCTTTAAAACTGACTCAACAAAAATGTACTCCGCGAAGATAGATGATTGTCAGCAATCATGGTGAAGAAAAATTCATATACCTCCACAAAGGCAGCGAACGAAAAATGGGTTGCACCAGATACCCCCACACCATCCATTGCCAAAACACAAAATGAACCTTGAAAATCATTTGAATATAAAATTTTACAAACTGTATATGTATCCATACAACAAACAACTATACGAACTCAACAAAATCATCGGAATTTGGTTCTGAGGTCTTATGGCACATTTATCAATGCAAGTCAATAAAACTAGTTTAAAACTCATACCACCAATGCTACCCTCAGGAACTCCAAAAAATATGACGTGACCATTCATAGTATTAATTTCACCATTTGCAACTATTGGACCCATATGGAATTCTGATCCGAGCTTCCAAACTCGAAGAGTTGACCAAAGTCAAACTTTGATTTCAGAAACAACTAAAGTCACAACTTTGGGCCTAAAAACGTCATTTTAACTTCAAATTCAGTTCTGCAACTTCCTATTGTTCAGATTTGACATTCCGGAGCTAATCGAATTGACAGATCCCAGATCCAACCTCTGATATATAGAATAACACAAAAACTCGCTTTTTCAACAATTTAAGCTTTCAAAAAGGCCAAAACTAATATTTTCATGTCTTAAAACTAAGGATTCCAGTTCTAACCATTTAAATAGTTCAAAGTAGACCCAAAACATCTTATGAAAGGGGAAAATAGTAAATTTCATAGATAATGCCAAAAATGACCAACCAGGTCATTACACTATATTTTAATTTTTTAAATTTTTTTAAAAGTGTGTTAACAAAAATATCAAAAAATTATTACTACCTCCATCCCATATTTTAAGGACACTTTCTATTTTACACAATTATAAAGAAATCATTAATACATTAGTAGACTTTATCATTTTAACCTTTATTTATATCAATGTATATTAAATTAAGTTAGAAAAAAATCATTAATATAGTAATTAGTGGGTGGGGGTAAAATGGAAAAAAATAATGAATTCTATCCTAATTTAGTATGTGCCCTTATAATAACGCACAAGTATTTATAGAAAGATGCGCTTATAATATTGGACGGAGGTAGTACTAGATAACTCTTGAGTACCAAAAATAAAATATTAATTTAAAAGAAGAATATTTTTGTGATTTTTCTCTTTCAAACAAATAAAAAACTAAAGTTGGTATCCAGAAGATACATTTTTTTTGTGATTTTAAATTTTCAAATATGACCTATTAAAATAAAAATGAAAGCTAATATAAACAGATTAAATTTGAACATAAAATCTAATCGTAAAATAATTTTAAAATAAATATGAAAAGATACAATATTATATGACCACAATACTGATAGATCTATTGATTACCAGTTATCAAATTGGGCTATTAATGTAACACGCTAAGTTATCCTAGCTATGACTTGACCAAAAGTCGAAACAAACAATGAGAAATGTACTGGGGTAAACGAGGTTTGTATCGCTGAAACGACCAAGAACCGTAATTTCCACATCTCTCAAAGTCCATGCGTGATATCAAATATCTGACTTAATATTCGTGTTTAGGGGGCAAAATTGAGTGAGAAATGGGTATAATCCTGATTTTAGAGAAACCATAACATAATTTTGATTTTCAAAAATTTACAAAATCATTGAGCATCCGCGCTACTGGCGCGACTCATCCAGATGTGGACTAGTGTTATTTGTTGCCAATTTTTGTTGTTCCGATCGAACGCCTTGGGGTCTTGGGCCTAACCCTTCCCATGCTTAAAAACACCTATACTTAGTCATTTTTCAACCCCATATGATTCGAGACATTTCCCAAAACACTCTCTGACACTAAGCCAATTATTTCACCCATTTTAAGTGTCCCAAACTCACTTCCGGATCATAAGGAATTCATTCAAGTTTCAAGTTGCCAATCAAATCGTCATCAAGTAAATCTCCAAAGTTGAGGTATGTGGGTTTTAACCATTGGTTCCTTTCACCCATGGTTCCCAACCTTCCTTTTTGTATAAATTACATGATTTGAAGTTGGTTTATCTATAGGTATTTCTTATTGTGAATTGATTATGAACTATGTTGGGGTTTCATAAAAGTGTGACTGTTTAAGCATGTTTTGAGATTTGAATCTATTTTCACTTATGAGATTTGATGAAGGGTTTCAATATATATTGTGTGAAGGTATTACCAAGTGTTGGTGGGCTGATTTACATTATGTTTTCTCATTTGATTTCACTCTTGGATTGCATGATTTTACACTAATATTGCATAGCCACCAAGTGTTTGATAAATTGTCCGGTTTACGGTTCTTGAGTTATTGATGGTTTATTGCATGACTTATGATTTAAGTAACTTTATAATGATTAAGGGTTTGTATTTATATGTTGATTTCTTGAAAAGTATCTATAGTGTTGTAAGTTGACCACAGCTTGTGTGATCCTTTGATGAGATGGTTTGATGAGCTATTATATACTCTCACCTAAAAAATTATATCATAATGTATGGATAATCTACCGAAAAGGCCATAACATAAGGTAGAGTAACCTATAATTCCTACTTAAAAGATTGTATCGTGAGGTAGGGATAATCTACCAAAAAAGGCATACCATAAGGTAGAGTAACTCATGGTTTCTACTTGAAAGATTATATTGTAAGGTAGGGATAACCTACCAAAAAGGACATGCCGTAAGGTAGGATCTCTCTTATCAATAAGATTGTATCTTAAGGAACGTTCACCCCATATTCTTACCGAAGAGATTATGTCATAAGGTAAGGATACCTACTGATTTGTACCGATGAATCCATGTCGTAAGGTAGGATAAGTCATGACTCTTATCGAAAAGATTGTATCATAAGGTACAAGGCATCTCATACTACCTACTCAAAAGCCTATGTCATAAAGTAGGGGTATTGGCAACACTCTTCAAAAAGGCTAGACTATAAGGTGAGTGGGTGATTACATGGCCATTCTAATAATGCTTGTTAAAGGTTGAGTATATATATTCCCTATTGAGCTTATGTTCATGGAGCATGATTTAAAAGTATGTTTTACTCAAAGCATTGATCATGTATGCCATATTGATATTAAGCTATCTATTGACTATGACTATGTATCTTGACTATTAATGGCTTATGATTCTTATTGCATTACATCCCACATACTTGGTACATTCCAATGTACTAATGCATACTCTATGCCTACATGATATTACCATGTAGGAACCGGAGCACCTTCGGATTATCCTCCTTGTGGCTAGTTCGGTGCTTTGAAGATAAGTTTTGGTGAGTCCGCAAGTCTGGGGACACTAACTATGCTACTCTTACTTATCTTATCTCTCTAGGTTGAACTCTTGATACTATGAGTGTGATACTAAAAAATGTCTTGTGCTCTGCCTATCTATGCTAAAGGTGTAATTGGAATAAGTTATGTAACTATGCTATGATCTTGACTTTTGAATGGTTTACGGTTATCAAAGACTTCTCTTAGTCCCATTTTCCCTAGTTATATCCCTTGTTGATTATTATTTGCTTTTGTGACCACGAATGTGTGATTGATATGCTGAGAGGCTTGTTTGGGGTACTTGCAGGTTCCCCATTCGTCGTGTCACGTCTAGGCCCTGTTCTTTGGTCGTGAGAAAGATGAAGCACTAGGTTGTTAATGGTTCAAAACACACCACATCGAGTAGAGTCTTATTCATTGTTGTGAAGCGCACCACGACTATGAGTAAGAGGCTATGCGATGTTTTAGGAAATGCTTCACTTTTTAATGATTTATTTCATGCTTTAGGTGTATGATAACACTTTTTTCACAAACAATACTCCTTCGTCTTATAGATCATGCCACTATAAAAAGGACGACCAATGAGGGCCCATGCACCTCTTCAAGCTTCTCAAGGAGAAGAGGCTTCTGAAGTTGAGTTCTGGCGTACCATCATGATGTTGGCCCATGCAATTACCAACCAAATCAACCAAGGTGCCCAAGACCCTCATACTCTCACAGCAACGTCAAGGGTGAGAGACTTCACTAGAATGAACCTATCGGAGTTCAATGGGTCTAAGTTGGATGAGGATCACCAAGAATTCATTGATGAGGTGTACAAGGTATTAACTATCATGGGGGTGACTTCAAAGGAGAAAATGGAACTAGCAGCCTACAAACTAAAGTGTATGGCTCAAATTTGGATTGTGTAATGGAAGATAGAGAGGGGAAAGCATGATACTATTTCCTGGGAGGAGTTCAAAGCCTCCTTCCTCAATGAATTCTTCCCTATTGAGTTGAGAGAGGCTAAAATAGTGGAGTTCATACACCTTAATCAAGGGTGGATGAGTGTGAGGGAGTATGCTTTCAAGTTCAATAAGCTTTCCATGTATGCTCTACATTTGGTGGTCGACCCTAGATAAAGAATGAATAAGTTTATTTTGGGGGTGTCCGACTTGGTAAACGAAGAGTGTCGTACCATGATTCTTGCAAGATAAATGGATTTGTCATAGCTCATGACCTTTGTCGAACAAATTGAAGTGGAGAAACTTAGGAAGAAGAAAAGCGGGGAGCCCAAGAGGGCTCGATTTGTGGGTGAGGGGTTTCAACAAGATCTCGGGTTTCAAGGCCAAGGATCCTCTAGTCCTCCAAACAAGAGGGTTACCATGGATGGGATACCTAACCCAAGGCTCCCAGAAGGTGGTAAGAGGGCCGCTCTTCCTAGATGCCCAAAATGTGGGACGAAACATAGTGGCATATGTTGGACGAACACAAGTGCATTGCTTGGGTGTGGCAAGATGGGCCACGACATTTTGGATTATCCATTTGCTCCAAAAAAGTGTAAAGGTGGGGTTATTGATCAAGGTGGTGCTCCAAGATATAATTGGCTTTATGCTCTTTAGAGGAGTTAAGGAGGGAATGAGGTGCCTGATTATATTACCAGTATGTTGAGGGTTACGTTGATTTGGGTGTGCATGCTTTAACAGTTCTGCGAGTCACTATTTCTTTCACTATTTCCTTATGCTCATAAGTTTCATGTGTCTCGAATAGTTATGTGAGCCCTTTTGATGTCTACCCCCATTAATGAATCTATTATGGCTAGAAGGTCTATAGGAGGATTGCCCCATGACATTATTGTATAAAGTGTTATTTTTTGATGTTGTTGAACTTGGAATGGTAGATATGAGTTATCCTTAGGGTGGTCGCAGTATATGCATATCATGCTTCCATTGGTTGTAGAATCAGTACAGTTAAATTTCAATTTCCTAATGAGTTCGCACTTGAGTAGGAAGGTTGTAAAGTGGTATGTATGGGTAGATTCATTTCTTGGTTTAGGTACAAATTGATCTTTGAGGGTTGCATTTATCAGCTTGTAAGGAGTTAGGGATGTTGAGTCAGTTCCAATAGCCAATGAGTTTCTTATTGTCTTTTCCGATATTTTGGATTTGTGGTAATGTCTTTTCTTAACCTATACCCTGGCTATGTTTGCGGATCTCATGAATAAAGTATTTAAACCCTACCTTAGGTATATGTGTTGTAGTTTGTGGATTGTATATTGATTTATTTTTGGAATAAGAGATTGCTTGCTAAATGTGATAAGTGTGAATTGTGGGTATCAAAGATGTGGTTAGAGAAACAAACCATTTAGATTAAGTTGTGAATGATAGTGTAGTAGTTTTGATGGTTCTGTATTTTATTTGGTTAATGGCGTCAAGTTAGAGCAAGATCATAGCCCCGCCTTGCTCGACTGGAATGCTTTGGTGGAAGGTGGTGAAGTAGAGGTTTTCTCCCAAGGGGAAGATAGTGTTCTCAGGTACTAGAGCAGGCTATATGTGCTTTTGTTGAAGATTGTGTTCCATGAAAGATCCACCAATGAAGGGTGTGATCTGGTGTGGCAAGAAAGGGGATTAAACCTAAGGCATGTAGGTCCTTATAGAGTGTTGAGGAGGATTGGTAAAATTGTTTATGAATTTGAATTTTCCTATGGGAATGGATAGAGTTCTTCCATTCTTTCATGTATCTATGTTGAGGGGATATGTTGGTGGCCCAAGTGCTATATGACTTTTTAAGGTTGTGGAGGATGGGTTGACCAATGAGAGGGTCACGGTGGAGGTGTTGTGTAGACATGTGAACAGGCTGAGGATCATAGGTGTAGCCTCTATCAAGGGTCTTTGGGAGTATCAATGAGTTGAAAGCGCCATTTGACAAGCCAGAGAGGGCATAAAGAAGCGACACTCATACCTATTACATTCTATTCAAGCTTAAGCTAACAAAACTAATTCCTTCTATGATTTCAAGTCTTAAATTTTAGCCCTCATGTCATTTACATATCATGTTTCAATTGACAAGTTCATGGCGATTTTTACAATTACATTGAGATTTTTGAAATTATGTTTAAGTGCATTGTTGTGTTCTTGTGTGGAATGATAATTCTTTAAATTAAGGATAACTATACAATTGGGAAATATTGTTGTAGATGTGGGGTAATTTAAACTTAAGTATATTTCCGGTGTTTGATTAGAGTATTAAGTGAATATGGTGGGCATAAATAAATTGGAGTCGGAAGTCCTCAATTGGATAAAAATAGAAATGTTTGGGACCTAATTGATCAATAGGCAAAGATGGAGCCCTTATAATGCAATTTTGGAAAATTTAACCTCTATATATATACCTTCTTATCTCTAGAATAAGAACATATTACATGTTCATGTACTTAGAGAAAAAAAGAGAAGATAAAGAAGAGAAAGGAGAAGAAGAAGAGAAGAAGAGGAAGAAGAAGAAAGGAGAAATCAATAAGTATCCTTCCTTGTGTTCTTGTTTTGTGAATATCCTTGTTAGTAAGATGGTTGATTGTGAATTGAAGTGTTGGGGATTTTGGAAGAAATCTTTGTATGTCATAACTATATATATATATACATGTGTGTACCTTAGGACGTCTAATATATGAATATAACCATCGTTGAGCGAAAATTTAACCGAAGGAAGACGAATTGAGGGGACAATTTGAAGTAGCACCCGAGTGCTATAGTAACTGTAGCCTCAGGTTGCTATAGTAAAAAAGGCAAAATTGCCTTTTTTTGGCTTCTTGATAAAGTGTCGCTTCTAAGGTGTTATATGCAGGTTCCAAAGCATCGTAGTACCTTTGGTTTGGTGGAAAATCGTTTGGAAACCCGTAGGCGAAGAATCGAGGTTGTGAACTAATTGGAAAGGTATGTCCCATTCTAACTTCTATTGGATTAGTGAAGGCCATGGGAGTGTCGGGG
>JAOTQR010055723.1:0-14266 GCA_025774065.1 Solanum ossicruentum | reverse complement strand
TTATTTTATTTATCCAAGAGCGGCGAAGATGTATCATGACCTGAGTCAACATTATTGGTGGTGTGACATGAAAAAGTACACCTCAAATTTTATATCGAAGTGTCGAAATTGTCAGCAAGTTAATTGTGAGCACCAACGACCTTGGGGTGAGTTTCAAAGGATGTCCTTTCCTACATGAAGGTCGGAGCGGATTACCATGGATTTTGTGGTTAGTTTGCCCACTATTGTGGGTGGTTATGACTCTATCTGGGTAGTTGTGTTTTGCGACTAAGTTCACCCATTTCAGTCCAGTCAAAGTTAAGTATACAACAGAGAAGTGGGTTGAGCTTTACATTAGTCAGATAGTTAGACTGTATGGTGTGCCTGTTTCTATCATATCTGATCGAGGTTCACTCCTCATTTCACATTTTTGGAGGGACTTGTAACATGGTCTAAGTACGCAGTTAGATGTGAGTTCATGCTTTCACCCTCAAATAGATGGACAATCCGAGCAGACGATTCAAGTAGTGAAGGATATACTCTGAGCATGTGTGATTGACTTTGGTGCTCGATGGGATCAATACTTACCCTTAACAGTGTTTTCCTACATGTCACGACCCACAACATATTGCAACTGAAGAAGGAGAAATAAAGCAAAAATAAAAACTCAACATAGTATAGATAATCCGCAAACCTAGAGTCATGCATTCAAGAGCATCTAAAGTAGTAACAAGAGTAAATACAAATGTCTCAAAATGGAATACAAAGCTAGTATGTCTAATACACAGTCTGAAAGGAAAGAAAGTAAAAGAAGTCTAAAAGATCCACGGCGACTTGAAATCTGAGCCTCACTGCTAAGATCTTGATGACTAAAGAAAAACTTTGGTAAAATGAATCAACTACCCTGTTGTAACACCCCCTAATTCCTTTTATCTAACATGGAGTAGATACATAGAGGATGCTAAGAAAAGATTGAGAAAAGCTACAAAAGAAGGTTTACAAGGGCCATTTACGACTCGCAAACAGGTCTACGACTCGCAGAATGGGTCTCGTAAAACCCCCATATGACTTGGTGAAAATTCCTAAGTCTGAGGACTATATACGAGATGATATACAACTCGTAAAGTATTCCCAACTCATAGATTTGTTTCGTGAAGTGATGGTCCAGATATCAACTTTTCAGTATCTTGAATTAAGAGTTAGTAGACGATTCGTAGAACGGTTTACAGCTCATAGAGGAGGCCCCATGACAAATTTTAATAACTCAAATTTCAGGACTAGTTTATGAGAGGTCATCTATGACTCATCGAATGGTCTACATCCCGTAAACGAGGTCTCATAGACTCAGGCGAAAGTTTTTAAGAGGGGTACTTTTGTCCATTCCAATCCCTATTTAGTTAAATCCTTGGTCATTTTAGGCTTGAATAAAGCCTTAAAACAAAAACCTAGGTGTATTATTCACCATTCTTCATCATAAGGGCTTCTTGAGAACACCAGAAGAGGAAGAAAACCAAGAGTTCTTGATTCTAGCTTGAAATCGATTGGAGTTTGATTGCTTCTTCTATCCCAAGGTATGTAAGACTTACTGAAATGTGGAACTAGTTCGTTCACATGTCCCTTAATATACTTGAGTCAAGATTAGGAAAAGAGTTGAGATTTGGGAAATTTCTATTACCCTAATAGTAAATTCTTACATTTATTACCTGATAATGTATGAAGTACTTGCTGCATTATATAATTATTGATATGATTTTGAGGTAAAGTTTCAAACTTGAAAGCATGAATCCTAAATTGCATAATTCTATGAAATTTTGTGCATGGATTGAGTTGATGTTTGAGTTTGATATTGATTTGATGAGTTGAGTAATTTGAGCATTATAGAGCATAGAAAAACATATTGAACCTAGTCACTTATACTACTATAAAACTTACTTGCATTACATGATGAGTTAAATTGAGTGAGTCTAAATGACTGTGTGAGTCTGAGTCGAGTTTGATTGTCTACATTGATTGACTGAGTTGATGAGTAAGTGACACGAGTTGAGATGAGGTAACCTTATGAGGATGAAATTTGAGTTGATTGACTGAGCATTGAGGATTGAGTTGATTGATGAGTTGATCATGTTTTAGTCTTGGGAGGGGTATCGAGTACCAAGTTGGGAGAGAGTCAGCATCTACTTTAACCCACAGAACCATGTTTCCAGCATAGTATAGTCGTATAACTCGCTCTGGAAACTCTTGTTCCAAAAGTGAAATTTACCATGGATCCAAGAGAGAGTTGGTTGTCTTTTACTGTGGTAAGTTTAGAACGGACGTGGCAATGATGTCACCTTCCTTGTGCATCACCAAATTAAAGGTGATGGGATTGGATGTCGATTAAGAGAAACTCCTAAGCAACCTTTATTGAGCATGATAATTTCAAACTAAGTTTATTTTTACTGAGTATATTTTAAAAGCATGATTTACTTTAAACTTGCATGTACTGAGTCGAGCATGAGTTGTTGAGTCGAGACGAGTGAGTTGAGCCTTATTTTCTTGAGCTATTTTACATACCAGCATATTCCATGTACTAATATCCATTTGGACCTGCATCATTTTATGATGCCGATACAGGTGATATAGGACTTCCGTCCGTGCACCATTGAAGTTTAGATCAGTGCATTCCAGAGTTGGTGACCCCTCCTAGCATTCTTGAGGAGCCCTTTTTATCTTTTACTTCTATTGAGTACTTTATTTTCTTCAATTTAGAGCGTCTATGGCCTATCATGGTACTATCTAGATTGTTGAGTATAGGCTTCATAAGAGGATTTTGTTGAGTATTTTGTATTTCCAAACTTATTCATTGGAAACTATGAGCTAGTAGAGTTATGCTTATCTTAATGATGTATATCTATTTGATTAATATTCCTATACTGTCGAGCTGATGTGATGATGAGTCCAGGTGATTCTCTTGGAGAATCAGCAATGGTTCTTCAAGTGTCAGCCATGCCAAGGGTACCCTCCCGAGGCATGACACCTATACGGGTCCCTGTGCACAATCTGCAGGGAGGAAACAAAGTAAGGGTGAGTACATTGCAATGTAGCTAGAAAGTTCAACTGACTGGGTAAGAGAAATCAAATAAGTATGTAATAACATAGAATCCTATCACCTACATCAAAAGGGTCAGTACACAATACAATATGATCATGATGAATAATAAGAACAGATGACAAACCAAGTCAATGATGCAATGCAATGTTATGCATAAATGCAATGGCGTCGTAGGCCTTGTATGAGATAAAATATAGACCGTCGCGGGGTCAATGTACAGATTTATCAAGACGAAGCTACAAGATAGATCCTGGGAGTGTAGTTGTAATAACCCGTTAGGTAATGTTGAGAATGAGTACACACTTTTTCATAAACGATCTTTTCATAAATTTAAATTGAATTTTTCAGATTGTTAAGTAATTATGGTTATTTAGTTGACGGTTAACTTTAGATAATTAATTTAATTGATAAAGTAAATTGATAATTTATTTAATATCCTATACACCTTGGTTTATATATATTAAAATAGAGTTATTAGAATTAATCACTTTTATTACTTAATTAATTTAGAAACAGATTAAAAATAAATGAATAAATAAAGATAATGGGCAGATGCCTAGTAGGAAAATAAAGAAAAAAAGTTATATAAGTGGAAAGGGCATTCTTCACATCTTCTAAGCACATCATGTAAGTGCTTCAACCAATCCTCGAATAAACCACTAACCACACTAGAGTCATCGATGAAGACATTGATAGTGTCTTCCACCATGTCTAAGAAGATAGACATCATGCATCTTTGGAATGTTGTAGGCGCATTACACAATATGAATGACATACTTTTGAATGCAACCCTATATGAATGTTGTCTTTTCCTAATCTTCTGGAGCAACAGAGATCTGGTTGTAGCCTATGTAACCATCCAGAAAGTAGTACCAAACCCCTTCTAGCTAAGTAGTCTAGCATTTGGTCCATGAATGAAATAGGGAAGTGGATGCCGATGCATTGAGCTTTCTATAGTCCATGCACACCTTCCACCCAGTAGTTGGTCACATGGGAATCAACTCGTTGCTAGAATTTGGGACCATGTTGATACCCCCTTTCTTTGGAATGCACTGAACCAGGCTCACTCATTCTCTCTCAGCGATTGGACAAATCACCCCTGCGTCCAACAACTTGATGGTTTCTTTGGCATGACCTCTTGCATAGGTGGGTTGAGATGCCTTTGGTGCTCAATACTTAGCTTGTAGTCCTTGACCAATTGGATTTTGTGAGTACATACCCAGGAGGGTTACAATGATGTCTGCAATCATTCACCCAATAGCCTTCTTGCACTGCTTAAGTACCACGATCAGAGCATTCATATGTTCTTCATTCAGGTCCACAATGATTATGACTAGTAAGGTATTGTTGGCACCAAAATATACATATCTTAAATAGGATGGAAGAGCCTTCAACTACGACACTGGTGGCTCCTCAATAGATGGTTTAGTCAGTGGTGATTCTCGATTCTACAAGTCCAACTCTAGCTTAATTTGACATCTAAGGGCGTAGAAAACTTCTCCCCCCCCGGACACCTTCACTATCTCCTCATTGGGATGCCATTACCCTCAAAGTTCATCAACATACTTCCAAGGTGTCGACACCAAGTATCTCCTCGAGTGATACCTCTGGTTTTGTATCATCAACACTCTCACTCACAGAGACTACCTTCATATCATCATTGTATCCTTCTTTGCATATTGGTATACATTGAACATGACCTCATCTTTACCCAATCTAAACTTGAGTTAGCCCCTCTCTATATCTACCACTGTGCGTCTAGTGGCTAGGAAGGGTCTTCCCAAGATGATTGGGACTTCGAAATCAACCTCACAGTCCAGGATCACAAAGTCTGTGAGGAATATGAATTTTTCCACTTTGACAAGGACGTTATAGAGTACCCCCCACAAGCTTCTTCACCGTGCGGTCAACCATAAACAATTGTATGCTCGTTAGAGTAGGGGCTCACACTATTAGCTTCTTGAAGAATGCAAGGGGCATTAGAGTTATACTGGCACCAAGATCACACAATACCCTTACTAACTCCATATCTCCAATAGTATAGGGTATGGTAAATGCACCAGGATCTTCTCGCTTTTGCACTAAGGATCATATAGCAATCGCACTGCAATGTTGAAGCTCTTGGGAGAGATCCTGGCTTACAGTCTACTTCTTTGTGAGAAAGTCCTTCATGAATTATGCATACCCTGGCATCTTCTCTAATACCTCAATGAGAGGGATGTTAATAGAGATTTGTTTTAGCATGGAGAGAAAGTGCTTGAATTTACCTTCCTCTTCTTTTTTTTGATTCTTTGAAGGAAGGGATGAAGAGGTCTAGGAATAGGCTTCAACTTCTGTGGCACTTCTACAACATCATTCACCTATCCTAGGCATGATAATCTCCGGTCTTTGTATTTTTGACCTCAATTGTCTCCTCTCAAACATTATCATCATTAACCTGCATAGAAGGATCAATAGTCTGTTTACCACCATGAGTAGTCACAGCCATACATTGCCTCTCATTCTTTGGATTTTGAACTATGTTGCTAGGTAATGTACCTTTTAGTCGCTGGTTGAGTTGATTTGATGTTTGGCCAAACTGTTTCTCTAGCTATTTAATAGTAATAGAAAAAGACTCGATCTTCTGATTAATGCTAGAGATATCAGACTTCGTTGCCCTCAAGGTCTCATCCAATGGGTCAGCCTTCTTCAACTGCCGATCAAACATCTTCTCAACCCTAAAACTACCAGCACCTTTATCACGATTATGTAGTTACACATAAGGACCATTCCTAAAACTATCTTTATAACCCTAATCAACATCTCTATCCTAGCCCTTGTTTCTTCCATAGTAACCTCCACGATTATTGTCTCTTTAGGTGCCATCCCTATTATAGTTTCGAACTTGGTTTCCTTGACCTTGGCGATAATAATCTGGATTGGACCCTTGGGCGTTGTGCTTGAAACCTCCTATTTGATCAGCAATGAAACAAGTGTCCTCATCATAGTAAGGCTCCTCAAACGTAGGTGTTCGTGAAGGTTGATAAGCAATTACATTAACTTATTCCTACTTCTGCTTCATTAACAACTCCACGTTAATATTAATCTGGGCAAGCTCTTGCATCATCTCATCATTTATTTTAGCTTGCACCGAACTAGTTCTGACTGAACAAGAGCTTTTACTAGCGGACCTATCTCTCGGCCCCCGTGCACAATTTGTCTTGACCACCTTTTCCGTATTTTCAGCAACCCTTGCGAATGGTTGATCTAAAAATATGCCACCCATGATGTTATCAGCACATGCTTGGTTATTCTCATCCAGGACACGGTAGAAGATCTCCACCAAGGTGTCATCTACTATCTTGTGGTCAAGAACACTTCACAAACACTTTGTGAGCCTCTTCTATGTGGTACTGATCGAGTCACCAAGAGGTTGCTCGAAGTTATTGATTTGATCCTTCAACTTGACCTTCTTCAATCTCGAGAAGAACCTCTCCAAAAGGTCCTTCTATAACGCATCCCAGCTAGTGATTGAACTCTGCAGGAGTTCGAATAGCCATAGTGTTGCATTGCCTATTAGGGACAATGGGAAGACACGAAGCCTAATAGCATCTATAGATAGATTCTGAGTTCCCATTACACTCTTATAGACAGACACAATGTTGTGTAGATGGCTATGCAGATCCTCTAATGGAAGCCCATGAACAACCCTATGATTCTGCAACATCTAAACAACCTACTCAAAATAACGAACTTCATGTCATCTGGTAGTGGCGGTAGCACAATAGCTCTCGTAATATCCATAGCCATAGAATTTAGCCGATATTGATTCCATTGATATGGTTCGGTGTTGAGGTCCTACGGTTACGGATCAATGTCCTCAAGTGGAGGTGGGTTATTATCATTCTCATTTTCATTCTAGTTCTAATTCAGAGTTGTATTTACCGTGTTGTTTGCATTATCTTGGGCCATACTTTTCAATGTTCTCTAGATCTCTAGATAAAATAGAGGTCAAGGGAATCCTCGACTTCGCGTGTTAAGCATACACTACAACTGCATGCTGAAACGAAACAAAAACAACAAAAAAGTGAAATGAGGGAAATAGGGATTAATTCCCAAACTACTCAAATTAACCAATCCTAGCCATATCCCCCGGCAAACCACTTCCAATAAACTTTTCACATATAGGAATGAATCTCAAAACATAAGGACAACTATTATATCACTAGGTTCAAGTTTATATACTTACATCATAAAAATTTGGATCCAAAGAATATAGTTGTAGGTGTTATAATATCTCCCCCTTTGGATCATTTGTTCTCGAATGAAAATGGGACTAAGCTGGAAGGGAAAGGATTTTACTCTTACTATTTTTATAACTTATAATTTTTCTACTAGCATAGATAGGACTAAGTCATACTAAGAGTTTGAAAATTGTCGATAGAACATAAGATACGAATGATATTGGACCAAAAATAAGTGACCCTCTATCCAAAGCTGCTCAACATAGAATATGGGTGCCTTGGGTGTGAAGTAAGGTTAGGAGTACTGTGCTTTGAATGATTCAACTGATAGCTTTTAATCTAAGCAACACTTCTCAACTACACTCTTCTTTCTACATACAATACTTCATCACTTGCAACTCATAGTCCCTACAAGGATACATATGGCTACTTCTATCAATGTTTTAGTCTAACTGCATGCTCTTACTCAATGTTTTAGTCTAACTTCATGCTCTTAATTTGTTCAAGCCTAACTCTAAGTCACAGGGTGCTACGCATAAGATGATCATGCAAACATGAAGAACAAATTTTATGCTCTATACCTTTATAAGAAACTTCATCCCAATAATTCTAATCACTTCTACAACATTCAACAAAACATGATTCCTACTCAATAAGCACCTAATGCATCAAACATCAATCCACGTGTCGTAAACACCACATTCAATAGTAGTACTATAACCACTCCATGGTCTCTATGTAACTACTCTTCTTAGAATTTCCTATCTTCTTATATTTCTGGACGCCAACATATCATACCTCACTATCAGAAGACAACCCCTCTCATCTGACTCTAAGTAACAACGCCTTATCTTAAAACTTCACCCTATATGGAATACCACATCACTACTATCACAAAGGGAAACATCAACCTTTTTATCTAGCTATCAGCTCAACTACTGCCATCGGTATCATCATCGAAACTAAATAGAATCATTAAAGGGGCTTAGAATGAGAGATCCAGAGCATGATTCATTGAGATTTTTTTGTTGATATAGGTAAATGCATGACATAATATTACTGTGTGAGCCAAAACTAGCAAAAATGCAATGTAAGGGTGAAGATAAGTCACAAACTTGTGAGACTAGCCATATTATAGAACCTGGATGCTTATATGAATAGATGTATATCACGAAGCTAACATTTGAAACTTTATGGAGTAAGATTGAGATCAATGGAGTATAATCTTCATCTCTTATTTTAGGGACTGAGCATAGCTATGAATCTGTCTTAAATGTATGAGCACAGATTTTGGACATAACGCTGATGCAAGACTTCAATAGAGTATTATAACGATTGATATATGAGAAGACTCTAAAGTAGGAGTGGATTGATATACCACTAAACCTTTGCTTAATATATCACTATCTAATTCTCATCACTTGACTTGGCTTCTTACCTTATCATCTCCCCCTTAGGTCCAAGGTTAACAATCTAAGGCTATAGACCTATTCTAACTTCTTTAAACTGGTCTATATTTATTTCACTCTAATACTTAGAGAAATGGTAATCTCGTGTCTACAATACTCTTCCACTGAATGTACCAGAACTCCTTATTGGGCTTCTTTCTAAGGTGTTTCTCTTAACCTCATCCTTTTTCTAAAGAAGTCTTTCTATAGCCGCTACTTGTATTGGCTTATAAGGTCACTCTATTTAACTCTTAGTAATCTGATTTCTCCTTCTTAACATACTAACACCACTTCTTTATGTTTGCCTATCTACTTAACTGGAAGGTACTTGATCAATATAGAGGAGGTTCATCATTGTCTATCTATGCTATCTTCATTGAAACTCTTAAGGACAATAAAGAATGCTTACATCATCTGACTCCATATTAAAAACTGAAATGTACTTTCTAGGCTCACTTAGAAAATCATAAACTTAATTAAAACCAACCTCATCCTAACAACATACTCTTTTGATGCACCTCTTAAACCTCTTCATTCCCTGTGACTTAGCTATGATTTATTGTTCTCGTCTAAAGCATAATACCACACTGGGTATAACATCATTTTTTTTCAAGATAACATTGTAATTCCTTACATACTCTATGTCAAACCTATTATATCAAATCTAGAACCTACCATCATCACCTTCATGTTGCCATCCCTTTTATCATGACCACCCCCCTCCCATCTCAAATTCAAGCTTAGTATCTAGTACTAAACACTTGTGCATGTATGTATGTATATGTGTATATATGTGTGTGTATATATATATGTGTGTATGTATGTGTGTGTGTGTGTATATATATATAGTTGCTCACAAAACTATGCTTACTTGTGACTACTATATTGAAACTGAGAAATATTCAGCCACTGTGACCTTAGAATGAGCAGTCAATCTGTATCTCTTAGTCTACCTAGTTATAATTTCTCATTGTATCCTGCTTCAAAACTTAGGTGCTAACTAATCATTCATTATACATCATTGCCAAGTTAAGCCCATAACTCTATGAATATCTAGGGTTTTCCCATCAAAATCATAATCCTAGATTAGATATATCAGCCCATGGCTACTATGTCCTTCTATTCAACACCTGTACTTGGTATTTACTAAGTAATGATATATCAACATAAACTCCTTTCTGATTCAAGTGTACTCTAACTCATCTAACTAATAACTTTTACTCTAACTTCTATCACGAAAGCTAAAAAATAGTTATTACTCTTTAATCAAATCCAAAAAGATACCTGACTTATCACCCCCTTACTTAGCTTACAGATACATATAATCTTAGCTACATGCCTCGATCAACCATGATTCCAACTCTTTGGTTTCTACATTTTTCTCGCTCTAGGATCATTCTACAACTTATGGTTCACAAAGACTTTAATCATACTCTCCCCTGAGGAAACCAAGCATTTACATGTATGACTTCCTTCTAAGAATAATATTTGAAGAAAAGTTTAGAGAAGAAAGTCTAGAAGTATGTCTTACTTTGACTCAAATGCACAACTAATATTGAGAATGATGCATTCTATTAAATAAATAGACTTGGGCACACTACTCAGCTCCTCTCAAGCCTTGTGCAGTCTCTTTACTTTCTGAAGGATTTATCTAAGAGTAAAGTAACTCATCAATAAGAATATGAACTTTTTTATTTCAACCACCTAGATTATGAGGGGGTAGTTGAATGGATCAGAGAAGCACATGAATCTGAATAAGTTTCTTATGGCCCAACTCTATTGCATGATCTAGAGTATGAAAGTATGAGAGACATCTCTTAAATGCTTTATGGCCTCCTGATTATAAGTATAGTGCACAACACACCTATAAGCAAGACTCTACTAGACATAGTTTCATAGACACCCTAGGACACTTGAACACTATGCTCTGATACCAAGTTTGTCATACTTTGAGCTTACACCCTGGATGTGGTCGACACTTGAAAACTATTTCTGGTTTAAAGTGAACCACTTCACCTGTTAACTTACTCAACGAAAGACAATAATATCATATAAATTAGAATGAACACAATACTCATAAAACTCAAGTCCTTCAGCTAAACTAATAAACTTAATATGTAATAATATATAAAGCTTGAATCATGGTTTTCAAAAAACTTCAAGGAAATAAAACGAACAATATCTTTCTAGTCTATGAAGTCTCTAAAGTACTACTCTAAAAGAGGTATTAGGGTAGGCACACGACTACCTCAACTGAAATAATTACAAAGAAATAACAAATTATGAGCTCTTCCAAATGCAAAGAGGCCTCATCGACTGCTGATAGAGATTGTCTTACTGAATATCTTGTATCATGGGTACCTGAAATGTCAAATGGCGTCATTACATGGAATATACGATATATAAGATGACCAAAAAGTACTAAGGACAGGATATCAACTTTAGAACTAAATTCTGAGATAGCTCAATCAAAGAAAGTATGTCATAGAAGTAAAACATATGCTTTAAACATGTTTAAACATGAAACTTAATATAAAAGAAATACTTGTTTAAATGCATTAATGAACACAACTAAGTATGTAAAAAATATAATATTCAAAATGCTTAACTCTGAAAGTTAGCTCAACTCAATTAAATATGCAACATAATAAAAGAAAACACTTGAATAAAGAAATAATACATCTCAGGGTACAAAGTAATAAGCTTTACTTCTTGAGGAGTTTTTTTAATTGATAACAATCAGTATGAGCTTCGAGATGATACAATATTTTTCTCACATTGCCAGAGTCATCCCATACTTTGTCAGAGTAAGGGACGAAGTATAGTTGGATCCATCTAAACTAAGCCATCTCAGTGGCATATGAGAGTTGTAAACTTCGTGCAATCCAATCCTACACCGGCTACGTAGTTTATGGTGTTAGAATTATCGGCATTTGTACCCAAATTGATTCTTAATACTACTCCCAAAATTATTTATTATGTTTATCTAAAATGTTTAAAGCATTATCATTTATGGGTTTGAAGCAATTACTCAAACTAGTCTCTTCAAAGAGAAAAAACTGATCTCTCATAACTTATAATGCTTCTCATACTAGTAATGCTTTCTTTACCATAGAAAATGCTTTCTTTAAAACTAATAATGTTTTCTTAAAAAATAGACATAGTTTTGTAAACACTAAACATGTATTTGGAACCACTTACATTTCCTTAAAACTCATCTTTGGCGATAAATGTAAAATACTTTATCTCACTTTGAACTCTAAAAATAATGCATAAGGGTAGAACTGCAAAGGACTTTAATTGACTGAATATTTCTTTAAAAGAAAAGAATTAATATATTTGTGCCTTTTCTTTTTACATATAATCGTGCTCTTTTTAACAATCACACAATGAACTTGGACTACTCTAGTTTCCTCAAAACTTTTCTTTTTCCATAGCTTTGAAATTCTTTTATTTTAACTGAAAATAATATGAAACACATGGCAATGTAAATCCTTCAACTCGCTAAACTAGGGTTCATGTGGAAAGTAAGCATGAACAATAATCAAGAACTCAAATAATGTAAGAGATCATAAATTCAATGATATAGATTCCAAAGTAATAATGAAGGGAAAAAAAGGAACTCAAATTTCAAGAAAGGTTTGGTTAAACTCTTGCTGACTACAATTAGGTATAGGCCAGGAGGATGAACTTAGTCCATCATTTTAAGAAGCCTTACATATTTGGAAGAGTGAGATTTTTGAAGAAATTTGAACAAGGTGCTTGAAAACCCTACCTTTTCTCCTCATGAAACCTTGTTCTAAGTCTTGACAAAATGTTTGTGCATAATGAGGTTGAATGGTAATGTTGAGGGACTTAATTAGGCATAAAATCGTTAAGTTTAAGCTTAGAAAGAATGTAAAATTGGAAGAATGAGATTCTTAAAGAACTTTGAAGAGGTTCTTGAAAACTCTAGTTTTTCTCCTCATGAAATCTTGTCTAAGTCTTGAGAAAATGTTTGACCATGATAAGGTTGAATGGTAACATTAAGGGACTTAATTAGGAGTAATATCGTCAAGTTTAGGCTTAGCAAAGATATGAAAGGACTAAAATAACCCTTCTGAAAATACTTCCAAGTCATATACAGGGTCATCTACAGACTGCAGAAGTTTATTCGTAGAAACTAGGGTGAGTTTTGGGGTCTTGGACCTCAATTTACGAGCCCAAAATATGTCTCCTAGAAGCTTATACGATTTGTAGTTAGGTTCATATGATTTGGGACTTAAAAACTAGACTCGGAGGACCCTTTTTACGAGTTGGAAGTATGGGTCATCAACCCATTATGACCCGTAAGTCAGAGTTCGTAGATGGTGATCCGGAAAACTCTACTCTAATAGTCTTCACTAAAATGGTTATAATTTTTTGCACCAAAGTCCAAATGAGGCAATCTTAGTGGTATTGGAAAGAGGATTCAGAAACCTTCGATTATATAGGTCATTAGCTACCTAATCCTTTATGTTCTAAGATTTATGGTCATTTTATGATCTATTCCAGAGAAACAGACCCCTAGAAGGGAATCTTCCATGAGGGTCGTTGGATATGCATAAAGAAAGTAGGTTAAATCTAAGGTTGGCCTTTGACCCATCAGTTAATCCTTGCATAATCTAATGGGAAAAACTTAGTCGATAGGAAGGTTTTGAACTCAACTAAGTACTAAAGGTCTCTTATGACCCTAAATGACTTCCAATACACTTCACAAAAATAGAAATGAACCTTAAAACATACAGATAAGTTAAGCATCACTAGGTTCAAGTTTATATGCTTACAGCGAAAAAATTTGAATCTTAAGAATAGAGTTGTGGAGTGATGTAATTAAGGTGAATATATTGAGTTTTGATAAGATAAGCATGTTTTAACTTGTGATGGTGATCAAATATGAAGTGGTGTGTAGAGGATTCTATCTGGTGGAAACCAAATGATGGAAAGAGCTTTTACCCGAACCGAAGCATTTTGGCGAATGCATGCATGTAGGAAGGTCGACGACTGCATAAGATAGCTCATGCTCGAGAAATTATGGGTGATTAGAGTGGAGCATTTCGATTAAGACAACAAAACTTCTAGGAATCTGGGTATAGTAGTGCATTATGAGTAAGGGTCTTATCAGGAGTGCGTGTGATGGAATTACCATAGGAAAATTGTATATTCTCGGTAGTCATGGTAGTTATCTAGTTGATGAGGACTTATTCTAGCTTCATGTAGTTGACTTTGAGGACCATTGGTCCTAGTTTTATTGTTTCAGGAGTTTTCTATAATCATAGCTACTATTCAACATTTCAATTGTGTTGTTTAGAGATTTTGCAAGTTTGGATGTTCATTCGCTAAGTGGTAACTTGACCATCTCTTCTTCGATATCATATAAATTGGATCCTTCTTAATGAATATGTATTATCTAAAACTCAAGTTGGTGCATCTGTCACACCCCTCCCTGGGGTCGTGACCAGTGCCCGATAGGAGCACGTGAACATATACTAAGTCGAAGTCCTTTA
>JAOTQR010055712.1:0-14267 GCA_025774065.1 Solanum ossicruentum | reverse complement strand
TAATAATAATAATAATAATAATAATAATAATAATAATAATAATAATAATAATAATAATAATAATACATGAACCCTTGTTTTAGCATGAATGGCTCACAAGAGGTAAAAATAGTGGAAATTGGGCTAAACTTGATACTTGCAACACCATAGATACTTTTCATGAATTCAATACATACTTGAAAGCCCCTAATCATCATATAGTCACTTGACTTGTAAATCATGAAATAGATCATCAATTACTTGAGAATTCTTGACTTGACATTTTATTAAACACTTGGTGGGTTCACGATACTAGTTCAAAATCATGCAATTCGAGAGTGAAATAAGATGAGAAAACTTAATGCAAATCAACCCACTAACATGTAGTAAAACCTTCATGTAGGGTACCTTGAAATCCATCATCAAAATTCATAATTGATCATAGTTTCATAGCTTAAAACATACATAGTCTCAATAGACAAAGATCATCTCATAGTGTAAACTTAAAATAGGTATTCATGAGAAATCAACAATACTTGATAAAAAACCCAACATAAATCATGCTCATAATTCATATTTCGAGATACCAATAAGTAATACAACTTGAAAATATACAATTTTAAATAAAAAGAAAGATTGGGCTCCATGGGTGAAAGGACCTAATGGATGAAACCCACATACCTCAATCTTGGGTTTTCTTGAGATGAGCTTGAAGAGAACGTACAACTTGAAGAGAATCCTTGAGTTCCAATGTTAAGTTTGAAATCCTTGAATTTGAATAAATATATTTGATTAAATCTTGGAGAAGTTTTTGTGAGGGTTTTGAGGGATATAGAGCTGAAAATTGGCTAAGTATGTGTGTTTTAATGCATAAGTGGGCAGGGGCTATGACCCCAATGTCCTTGTGCGCACAGGAAAAACTTAGGAAAAATTGAACTGGTCCGCGACGTGGACCCATCGCGAAGGAAGAATTAACACTGATCCACGCCCAGTTCGTGTGCTACTTGGTCACAGATGTACACTGGAATTTGAAAGTTAGCAAACTTTATTTTTTGCTATGGGTACTCTAAAATTCGGGTTATAGCCATGTTCCCCTCAATTTTGCCCTTTCGTCAAGAATATGAAGTCAGATATTCGATATCACGCACGAATTTTGAGATATATGAAAATTAAGATTATGGATATTTTCAAAGAACATTTTCGGGGCGTTTCAATATCTCCCCCGTGGGAAAATTCATCCCCCAATGTCAAAGAAACATGCATAAGAAAAGTAATCATGAAGATTTCAGCCCGACATGAATACAACAAAAGATTTAAACATCATTTCCAAAAAGCCTCAACATGAATGTCTAAAATCAACATAAACTTGTCACTATGAACATGAATTCATGCAAAATGACATGAGAGCTAAAACTTAACACTTGAGATTGTATAGGGGACTTAAGATTATTACGTTTGGCTTGAGTAGAGTGGAAGGATATGGATATCACTTTTTCATATCTGCCTCACTTCCCATGTGGTACTTTCAACTTATTGATTCCTCCAAAGGACCTTGACGGAATCTATATCTTTGTTTCTCAACCTCTTTACTTTCTATCCAAAATTTCCATAAGGATGTCCTCATAGGTCAAATTATCTTCTACAACACCCACAACATCCAAGGGCACTATAGCACTTGGGTCACCCATACACTTTCTTAACATGGATACTAGAAGACCAGATGAACCATATTCATCTCCAACTCATTTACATCCTTACCCGCTTTTCTCAAAACTTTATAAGGACCTTCCGACCTTGGGCTTAATTTTCCTTCCTTGCCAAACCGGATCACACACTTCATAGGTGAGACCTTCAAGTATAACCAATTACCAACTTTAAACTCAAGAACTCTCCTTCTCACATCGGAACATGACTTTTTTTTTTATACTTGAGCCTTCCTCAACCTCTTCCTTTATAAGTCTCGCTTCCTCCATGGCACCCATTACTAAGTTCGGTCCAATTAAAACCATTCCATCACTACACCTCTCTCTCAAGTCATCAACACTAGGCATACACAACCTACATTGGTACCTAAGGGTACCATCTCCCCCTTAGGAGTAAACCTCCACTTTACCATCTCTTACCAAGGCCTTCAACTCTAGGAAGGAGGGGTCAAGATCTTGTTTTACCTTTACCTCCTCAATCAAGGAAGATTTGGAACCATCAACCACCACTACACCACCATTATTAGCTTCATCCAACCTAACCTCTAATCTAGCCAACCGGTGAACCTCTCTAGCCACCTCTTTGCCACCATCATGAACATGAGCTACACCACCCATGGACACTCTACTTAGCGCATCAGCAATAACATTTGCTTTGTCGGGGTGATAATGCACACTCATATCATAATCTTTAAGGAGCTCTAACCACCTTCTTTGTCTCAAGTTAAGATCTTTTTGGGTGAACATATATGAAGGCTCTTGTGGTGGATAAACACATCAACATGAACCCTATACAAGTAGTGACGTCAAATTTTCAAAGCGAATACCACGGTCGCCAATTCAAGATCGTGGGTGGGATAATTCTTCTCATGCACCTTAGATTGTCTAGAGGCATATGCTATCACCTTACCATTTTGCATTAAAACATACCCTATGCCAATTTTTGAGGCATCACAATATACAACAAATCCTTCCAATCCTTCTGGTAGAGCCAAGATAGGAGCGGAGACAAGCTTATCATTCAAGGTTTGGAACTTTTCACATTTGTCGGTCCATACAAATGTCGCCGTCTTTTGTGTCAACTTATTCATAGGAGAAGCAATAGAAGAGAATACATTTACAAACCTCCGGTAATGACCCACCAAACCCAAGAAACTCCTAATATCTGATAGAGTCAAAGGTCTAGGCTAATTTCTAATCACCTTCATCTTCTTAGCATCCACCTTAAGTACATCACCTGACACCACATGCCCTAGAAAAGAAACCTCTTTCAACCCAAACTCATATTTTTCATATTTAAGATACAACCTCTTCTCCCTCAAGATTTGCAACACCACCCTCAAGTGATTTACATGATCCTTCTCACTATGGGAATATCATCAATAAAAACCACCACAAACAAGTCAAGATAGGGTTTAAAGACCCTATTTATATCACGACCCAAGCCTAGGGCCTAGACGTGACATGGCGAATAGGAGCCCAAAAAGACCCCAAACAAACCTCTTAGCATATCATTTACACATCCTTGGTCATGGAAGCAATTAAACAACAACATGAGAGTACAAACAAGTATAAAGGGACTAAGGGAAGTCTTTAATAGCATAAATCATTGAAGAGTCAAAGCTCAAACATAATTACATCACTTGTCAACAACACCACTAGCATAGATAGGGCGGGGGCCAAGATATTTTGAGCTCACCCTCATAGTATAAAGAGCTCAACATAAAGAAATAACATAAGCAAGAATAGCATAGCTAGTGTCCCCGAACTTGAGGACTCACCAAAGCTTATCTTCAAGATGTCAAAACTAACCACTTAGAGGATGATCGTGAGGAGCTCCGATTCCTACATGGTTGTAGGCATAGAGTATGCATTAGTACATTTCAATGTACTAAGTATGTAGGATGCAATACAACAAGAGATAGGCAACAAAGTCAAAATGCATAATCATAAGCAAAGGATAGTATATTAACAACATGACATGCATGATCCATGCTAAAAGTAAAACATGCTTGTATAGAACATATTACATATGTAGGAAGAGACCATCATCATAGACCGAGCAAACTAGTACTTGGAATCCAAGGCCTACCACCCCTTGGAAGGTGATTGAGGTATCTACCCCTCAATTGGTAAATGGGCATAGCACCCCCCATCAACATGGTAGATGGGCATAGCACCCCCCGTCATAGTGGTCAAGGTATGTACCTCTCAACATGGTAGATGAGTATAGCACTCCCCATCATAGTGGTTAAGGTATATACCCCTTAACTGGTAGATAGAGATAACACCCTCCATCATAGTGGTTGAGGCATAGCACCCCCTCAACAACGTGTGGTTAACTTGCAACACTATAAATATTTTTTATGAATTCAACATATACATATATTCCTTTTATCATCATAAAGTCACTTGACTCATAAGTCATACAATAGATCATCAAATACTCAAGAATCCTTAATAAAAAATTTTATCAAATACTTGGTGGGCATGTAATACTAGTTCAAATTCATGCAATTCAAGAGTGAAATCATGTGAGAAAACTTAATGTAAATCAATCCACCAACACTTGGTAATACCCTCATGCAAGATACATTGAAACCCCTCATCAAATCTCGTAATAGATTAAATATTCATAGCTCAAAACATGCTTAAGCAATCAACATTTCATATTATAATCAAATTAATAATAATAAATACGCATAGATAAATCAACTTGAAACCATGCAATTTACTTAAAAAGAAAGGTTGGGCACCATGGGTGAAAGGACCCAATGGTTGAAACCCACATACCTTCAACTCCGCTGGGGCCATACGGTAAAGGGGAATAGAAATGGCTTGATTATCGAAAAGAAGGTCTATACCAAAATATATTTTCTTTTTAGGAGGAACACCGGGAAGATCATTTGGAAAGACATCAGGAAACTCATTAACCACCTAACCGACTCAATAAGAAGGAATTTTGGACTCAACATCCCTAACCCTCACAAGATGATATAGACAACCCTTAGAAATCAACTTTTGGGTTTTAAGACAAGAAATGAATCTATCCTTGACCATCATATCACAACTTTCCCACTCAAGGACAGGGTCATTAGGGAATTAGAATTTAACCCTATATGTTCTACAATCAATAGAAGCATAATATGCATGTAACCAATCCATCTCAAGAATGACATCAAAATCCACTATATCTAATTCAACAAAAATCACAAGGTAAGAACTTTATGCAATATGAACACATGACAATTTCTATAAACTCTTTTTAGCAACAATGGACTCACCAATGAGGGTAGACACTTCATGAGGTTCACATAACAATTTGGGACTAAGATGAAGCTTTTTGGCAACAAAAGGCGTAATAAAAGAAGGAGTGGCACTCGGGTCTATCAATGGATACCCTTTAAAATAAAAAACCTTTAACATACCCGTGAAGCACCATGCCAAGTCTATTGATCCCTAGAGGGATATAGTTGAGAACGCCAATGGTCATCCTCGTAATCTGTAGTATCCTACAATGTCTTGACTCATGATCCTTTGCGCCACACTCAAAACTGAACCAGCTTAAAAATCTCTCAGATATTACTTTCCACACTTGTAGCACAGAGGAGAAGCTTGAACACCAACACCCTTGCCTTTCCTTTGAGCATATGGGCAATCAACAATCTTGTGTCCTATCATACCACACCGATAGCATGCATCCATGTTCCTCCAGCATGTGCCACTATGGTTTCTCCCACATTTTGGGAACCTAGGGAGAGTCATCCCACCATTGCCATCTTCAATTTGGACCCTTCTTCTCCCTTCCTTTGAGGCCACCGGACAATCTCTCATCTTGTGCCCAAAACTGCCACACTTGAAACAACCCTTAACTTCCCTCAAATACCTCTCTTGATGCTTCTTGTCACACCCTTGGCAAGTGAAAAAAGGAACCTTCTTCCTGTACATGGAAACTGATAGACTAGTAGAAGATGAGGCACCACCAACTCGAGCCCTCTTAGCGTTACTCTACCTCATCTTATCCCTTGAAGTCTTGGGAGCAGCCACTTATTGATTGAGTTAAGCAGTTACAACCATGGCAATAGCCATAGAGCATTACGAACCTCCGCATTCTACATATTACCGTTGGGAAGTAGACCCCTAAATGAGAGATGGTCACTACCTTTCCTACAATTCAGAGTAGGTTGAGACATATTTTGAAATGTAATGGTTAGGCATAAGTAATAAGCCTTTGGGAACTTAGCTCTACCGCACGACACAGATCATGAAGAAGTGAAACATTTCCTAAAACTCCTCATAGCCTCCTATTCATAGTTGTGGCGCACTTCACAACAACGATTAAGACTCTAATCGATGTGATGTGCTGGATTCCAAGGACCATTAACAACCTAGTGCTTTGATACCAAGTTTGTCATGACCCAAGCCTAGGTCCTAGACATGACACGACGAATAGGAACCCAAAAGGCCCCAAACAAGCCTCTTAGCATATCAATCACACATCCTTGATTGCAGAAGCAAAGTAAACAATAATAAGAGATATAACAAAAAGGGAAGTTGGACTAAAGGAAGTCTTTGATAATCATTAAAGCATTAAGGAGTCAAACTCAAGCATAAGTATATCATAATATCCAACAACACCTCTAACATGGAATGAAGAGGGGGTCAAGAGACTTTCCGAGCTCACCCTCATAGTAATAAGTGTTTGACACAAAGAAGTCTCAAAATAACAAGAGTAATAAAGTAGTGTCCTCGGACTTGAGGACTTACCAAAGCTTGCTTCAAAGAATCATACTAGCCACGTGGAGGATGATCGAATGGTGCTCCGGTCCCTACATGGTAATATCATGTAGGCATAGAGTATGTGTTAGTACGTTTGAATGTACTATGTATGTAGGATGAAATGCAACAAGACATAAGCTAATAGTCAAAATGCATAATAATAAATAATAGATAAGTGCAATCTCAATATAACATACATGATCAGTGCTTGAAGTAAACATGCTTGTAAATCATTCAACTTGTATAGAACATAATGCATGTGTGGGAAGAGACCCCAACCGACAAAAGTAAGACCAAGCGAGCTACAACTTGGAATACCGATGATTACCTCTCATTGGTAAAGAGGTGTTTTACTTGCCAAGGTAAACCATACTTCACCTTAGGGGAGCCCGTCCCATTTCGGAGAAGTAACCCCCATTACAAGAACCCATCCTATTTTGAGGTGGATTTCACGATAAAGTGCACTAAATAGATCCACTAATATAGCAAGGGTAAAGTATAATCCTATCTTGGAACATAGTTTGAGGAAAGGAGTATGGACCCTTGAAGATAGTCCACGCCAACATTTAATTCATCGCTGCTAAGTCTAATCCCACGAAATACTTGAAATAGTCATAACTTTAATAACTTGTAAGAAACACGAAAACATGAAATGAGTAGCTCTTAAACAGCTTGACCTCTATGGTTATCCTAACTTGAAACATGATAGTAGTAATAATAATAATACATGGACCTTTGCTTTAACATGAATGGCTCACAAGAGGTAAAAATCTTGCAAATTGGGCTAAACTTTTGATACTTGAAACATCATAGATACTTTTGATGAATTCAAGACATACTTTAAAGCCCTTAATCATCATGTAGTCACTTGACTTGTAAATCATGAAATAGATCATCAATAACTTAAGAATTCTTGACTTGACATTTTATCAAAACTTGGTGGGTTCATAATACTAGCTCAAAATCATGCAATTCAAGAGTGAAATAAGATGCAAAAACTTAATATAAATCAACCCACCAACATGTAGTAAAACCCTTATGCAGGGTACCTTGAAATCTATCATCAAAACTCATAATAGATTATAGTTTCATAGCTCAAAACATGCATAGTCTCAATAGACAAAGATCAACTCATGGTGTAAACATAAAATAGATATTCACGAGTAATTAACAACACTTGATAAAAAAACCCAACATAAATTATGCTCAGATTTCATAATAAGAGATACCCATAAGTAATACAACTTGAAAACATGTAATTTTCATAAAAAGGAAGATTGGGCTCCATGGGTGAAAGTATACAATGGATGAAACCCAAATACCTCAAACTTGGTTTTCTTGAGATGAGCTTGAAGAGAAATTAGAGCTTGAAGAGAAGCCTTGAGTTCCAAAGTTAAGCTTGAAATCCTTGAAATTTGAATGAGATATTTGGTTAAGTCTTGGAGAGGTTTTTGTGAGGGTTTTTAGTGATATAGAGTTAAAAAATGAATAAGTATGGGTGTTTTCACACATAAGTGGGCATGGGCATATAACCCCAATGCCCTTGGGTGCATAAGAAAAACTGAGGAAAAAGTTAAACTGGTCCAAGTTTGGTCCACGACGTGGACCCATCGCGAAGGAAGAATTAACATTGGTTCGTGCCCAGTTCAAGTCGCGGCATGGCCACGGATGCACACTGAAATTTGAAAATTAACAAAATTAATTTTTCACTACGAGTCCTCTAAAATCTGGATTATACCCATTTCCCACTCATTTTTTCTCCCTGATCAAGAATATGAAGTCAGATATTTGATATCACACATGAATTTTGAGATATATGAAAAAACGATCATGGACATTTCCGAAGCACATTTTTGGGGCGTTTCAATTTAGGGCTTTGCTGGCATAATGTATGGGATGTAATATCTTCTTCTTGCGTTGTTCCAATACCATACTTAGAGTGACCCCACTTGCATCAAACATGATTTCAAAGGGCTTGGACCAGTTTGGAGCCACAATAATTGGTGTTGAGATCAACCTCTTCTTTAACTCTTCAAAGGCTTGCATACATGAATCATCAAACACAAACTTAGCATCTTTCTCCAATAATTTGCACAATGGGTGTGAAATCTTAGAGAAGTATTTTATGAACCTCCGATAGAATCCAGCATGTCCGAAGAAACTCCTCACACCCTTTACTAAGATGGGTGGTGGAAGCTTTTCTATCACCTCAACTTTAGCTCTGTCGACCTCAATGCCTTTGCTAGATATCCTGTCTCTTAACACAATACCCTCTTTCACCATGAAATGACACTTTCCCCAGTTTAGCACTAGATGACTTTATATACATCTTTGCAACACATCATGTAGTTGTGCCAAGCAATCCTCAAATGAATTTTCGACCACACTAAAGTCATCCATGAAGACTTCAATATTAATCTCCACCATGTCAAAGAAGACGGACATCATGGATATTTGAAATGCTGCTAGGGCATTACACAACCTTAATGGCATCCTCTTAATTGCGAAGGTGCCATAGGGGCATGTAAATATGGTCTTCTCCTGATCTTCCGGAGCGATGATGATTTGATTATAGCCGAAATACCCGTCGAGAAAATACTACCACCCTTTTTCTACTAGTCTATCAAGCATATTATCCATGAATGGCATAGGAAAGTGATCCTTCTTTGTTGATGCATAAAGCTTTCTGTAATCCATGCACAACTTTCATCCTGTAACTGGCCTCATTGGGATAAACTTGTTATTGGCATTAGGTACCACTGTGATACCCCCTTTCTTTGGAACACATTGTATCGGGCTCACCTATTCACTATCGGTGATGGGTAGATTACTCCTGCATCCAATCATTTAATGATCTCTTTGTGAACATCCTCTTGTATTGGAGGTTTTAGGCGCCTTTACTGCTCAATGATCGGCGTGTAGTCCTTGACTAACAGGATTTTGTGTGTACATAACCTCGGAGGGATACCAATAATGTCTGCAATAATCCATCCGATGGCCTTTTTAAATTGTTTAAGCACTGTTACAAAGGCATCCACTTGCTCCTTATTCAAACCTACAACTATTATAACCGGCAAAGTGTTGTTGACTCCCAAAAATGCATATTTCAAGTGTGCTAGAAGTGCTTTCAATTCTAACACCAATGGGTCTTCTATGGAGGGCTTTGTGGGTGGCGACTCCCGATTCTGCAAGTCTAGATCAAGTTTAGTTTGGCGTCTAGGACCAAAAGACACCCCTAGAGCATTTACTATCTCCTCATAGTCTGGATCACTGTTGAAGTTCATCAATACTGCCTCCAAAGTGTCAACATTCAATCTTATCTCAAGTGGTGCCTCCGGCTTAGCATCATCAACAGTCTCGATAACCAAAACCACTCTCATATCATTGTCATTCCTTTCTTGTTGGCACACATTGAACATGACCTCATCCTTTTCAAATCTGAACTTGAGTAGACCTTTCTTCATATTGAACAAGGTGCTACTGATAGCTCAGAAAGGACGTCCCAAAATAGTAGGAACTTCAAAATCAACCTCACAATCAAGGATCATAAAATCTGTAGGGAATATGAATATTTCTACCTTTACTAACACATCATAGAGTATCCCCACAGGTTTCTTCACAATCTTATCCTTCATCAACAACCGCATGTTAGTAGCGGTAGGGGCACCCAAACCAAGCTTCTTGTAAACCGCAAAAGGCATAAAATTGATACTAGCACCCAAATCACATAGTGCCCTTGTGAACTCCACATCTCATATAGTGCAAGGTATAGTAAAAGCACCTAGGTCTTCACGCTTTTGAACCAAGGACCTAGTAGTGATAGCACTACAATGTTGAAGCTCTTGAGAAAGCGCTTGACTCACTGTGCACTTTTTGGTGACCAAATCCTTTATATACTTTGCATAACCCAGCATTTTATCCAAAGCTTCAATCAGAGGGATGTTAATGGATAGTTTCTTAAACATAGAGAGAAAGTGTTTGAATGTGCCTTCCTCCTCCCTCTTTTTGAGTGTTTGAGGGAAAGGAGGAGGAGGCTTGGGATGGGCTTATACTTCTATAGCTCTTTAGCTACCTCACTCACACACCTTTGACACAATCATCTCCTTCTACTACATCCTTATCTGCAACTATCTTCTCAAGAACATCTTCTACCTCAACTGACATAGGAGGATCAATAGAACTCTTTCCACCTCTAGTAGTAACTGCCATACATTTCCCTTCATTCTTTGGATTTTGAATTGTGTTGCTAGGTAATGTACCCTTTTGATGTTGATTCAACTGAGTTGAAACTTAACCAAATTATTGCTCAAGTTGTTTAACAGCTACAAAATGAGACTTTATCTTTTGATTAATGCTTGAAATATCGAATTTCATACCCCTTAGAGTTTCATCTTGTGCCTCGGCCTTCTTTAACAAATGATCAAACATCTACTCAATTCTAGAGTTACTTGTACTGACTTTTCGGTTATGGGGTGACAGATATGGACCATTTTTGAAACTATCTCTTCTACCCAGGACCCCTATTCCTCTTATAATAATTATATTAGTTGTCTCTATAAGCTCCATCTCTATACCGTAGTTCTGAGCTTGATTTCATTGACCTTGGCACTAATAGTCAAGATTGAACCCTTGGGCATTGGTCCGGAAACCCCCCGTCCGATCATTCACAAAGCAAGTATTCCTCTAAAAATAAGACTCCTCGTACATGGGTGCATGTGGAGGTTGGTGAACTACTGCATTTACTTTTTCTTGATTCTGCTTAATCACAACATCCATGCTTATGCAAAGTTGAGCAAGTTGTTGCATAATCTTCTCATTGATCTTAGCTTGCTATGAACCAACATTGACAGCACATGAACTCCTCATAGAAGATCTATCCCATTTCCCCATACATAATTTTTCTTAACCTCTTGCTCCATACGTTCGACAATCCTCGTAAATGGTTGATCTAAAAATATGCCCCCATGATGGTGCCAGCACAAGCTTGACTATTCTCATCAAGGGCATGATAGAAGATCTCCACCAAGGCATCATGAACTATCTTATGGTCAAGAACCCTCTTCAAACACTTAGTAAATCACTCCCATGTAGTGCTAATTGAATCACTAGGAAGTTGCTCAAAGTTGTTGATCTGATCCTTGAACTTGAACTTCTTCGATCTAGGGAAGTGCTCCCCAAAAAGGCCTTCTGCAAATCTGCCCAAATAGTGATTGAACTCTATGGTAGCTCAGATAGCCATAATGCAATATTATTTATAAGAGATAATGGGAAAACATGAAGTCCCACATTATCCATAGATAGATTCTATGTCCCCATCACACTCTTAAAAATAAATGCCACACTGTGCAAGTAGCTATGTGGATCCTATAATGCTTCTTCACTGGGGGCGGTGTAAGCTAGAAACGACTTCCATTGAAACAATTTCTTTTGTGCCTTGACTTTTGATTCGGTATTCATTTTCTTTGGTGTTGTCTATGCTTCTTTCGGAGCTTCCTTAGCTTTTGGTGCCCACTTGTCCACCTTTTATCAGGCTTCAAAAAGCTACTCACATCTACATTTGTAATAGATTAGATATGCTTCCACATCTCGGAGCAAAAATAGGTTGTAATTGTATAGCGGTACTGAAAACATATCTTGAGGACGCCCTAAAGTGCTCATGGTATCATTATGAATATACAAACCAAAACATTGAAAGCCTAGAAATATTATGCCCATTTGATATGGGATATGATTGCATCACGATACCTAAGGACACGATCTAATAGATTATTGTACCGAGTAGTTGGATCATAATCTCTTACCATAAAAATGGCTACATGCGCAGCAGCCCCAACTATGAGAAATCCACCAATCCACATGTGATGTGTGAACAATGACAGTTCTGTACCATAGTCAGTAGCTAGATACGGATAAGGGAGCATGGAACACATATGATGAGCTACAACAATGGTTAAAGAGCTTAACATAGGGAATAAGGGTATTAAGAAAAGGGATTTTCCAAGGACCTGAAATCGCAATCCCCTTTAGGGGCCAAATACCCCTGATCTCTACCATAGGTGCCAAAGAAGAATGAGAAGAAGCTTTAATTAAATCTATTTAACCCACGGTTTTGTAGCCTCTGAAGTAACCCACTAGAAACTATAAACTTTGTGTCAACCAATAATGGTGGCAACACAATAGCCCCAGTCACATCCATGGCCATAGGGTTCAACCTATACTAATTCCACCAGTAAGCATTATAATTGAAATCTCGAGGCTATGGAATATTCTCCAAAAGAGGTGGGTTTTCATTTTGATCATCATCATTAACATTCCAATTCAAGGCTGCATTACCCGCGATATTAGTATTTTCTTGGGCCATTTTTCTTGTAAGTCTTTGGATCTTTGGATCAAGTGGAGTTAAGGGATTGCCTTGACTCCTAGTATTGGGCATACACTGCTAGTATACCCTGCAAAGAAACAAAAACAAAAAAATAAAAGTAAATTACAAGGGAACTAAGGATTAACATTTGAATTACAATTACTAATGAATTTAATTATGTATAGCCATATTCCTTGGCAATGGTGCCATAATCTTTGATCACACCCAAGTTACACCTCTCTTCTGAGGATAAAATAGCCATTGTCAAATATAAAACCTAACCAAGGTTAGGGTCAAAACCCATAGAGAATACGGAGAATCATAACAAATCCACCAATACACAATTCAAGTAATTAACAACTCAATTCCCCGAAGGGGGGGGAGAGGGGGTTGCAACGTTCAATAAGAAAATAAATTAAACTAACTAACACAAAAGATAATCAATAATGGAGAGCAACTTGGGTATTGTGTTCCCTATGATTCACTACCTCACTATCCCCGGGTAACCCAATTCTCGACTAGAGTATAGCATGTCGAACGGTAATTTAAGTTCACCAAGCCCTTTAGTCAAAGCTGAGAAGAGAATTTCACTATGCGACTTGCCCCATCTCCATAGTGTGCAATACTAACCATTACCTGTAGTCTTAGTCAACCTCTCCTTGGTATAGTTCGGTTGATTAGACGAGAACACATCATCGAATCTTGCTAATCAACCTCTTTTCCTATTCATTACCACCTGGATAGAGAAGGTAACACTAGGCAATTTCTAATATTGGCTACTACTAGAAAATATGAAAAATGAAAAGAATTGATTAATACATGCAAATACTCATTCTAAGAATTACAAATTATCTGGGTTTATTTGGTTAGATCTTCATGGTTCCCACAACACTAAGTTGTGGATTTAGCTACTCATGCTATGGGTAGATGAAAATTATGGATTGAGAAAATATAATTAAACACTTACCCAATTGAATTGAAGAATAAGAAAATCCAAAATTATTTTAGAATTACAAGATTTGAATATCCGATTAATTCACAAGTGTATTCTCCTCCAAAATTGAAGTCTCTAAATACAAAACCCTAAAAGTACTTTCTAATGACATTCTCTACTGTACTCCCCTAAAAAATGACCTAAAAAGTACTATTTATAGTAATTATAATTAAGTCCTAAAAAATAGAAAAACTAGTCGACGACTTTCTACGACAGGTCCTTACGACTCGTAAAGTGATTTACGAGTCGTAATCAGGGACTTGTATTCAGTTTCTTAAATCTTGGACTTTACTACCATGAATCAACTTACGAGTGTAACACCTCATATTTTACATGTACTAATGCTATTTAAATAAATCATGTTATGGTTTGGTCAAATTTGCGTCAATTCTTGAATGTGCTTGGATCTCGTGTTAGTGGGCGATATGTGAGTCTAAATGCTTAAGAGGGT
>JAOTQR010055691.1:0-14270 GCA_025774065.1 Solanum ossicruentum | reverse complement strand
TAGTAATTATCATAATTTATAAAATTTTTTAAAATAATTTTTTAATACCCAAAAGAATAAAAAATAAGAAAAATAAATTAAAGTGGAAAAAATTCTAGAAATTATATCGATTCCCTCGGCTAGAAGCACACATCGACCAAGAGATGCCTACTTCTCTATATAGTAGTAATTTTTGACAGTTAATCTTTTTTATTTGTCTTTAAAAATTTAACTATTTTAGATTGTTAATTGTCATGATTTATAGAATTCTAAAAATTATAGAAAATTATACAAAATGAACCTATTGAGAAACTATTTATCAAAAGTTGATCCAGCCCAATCTATTTACCCGCTTGCCCCACTTTCTTATTTTTTTTATTTCGTGCATGACATCAGCATTACCACTCAGTATATCGATACCCTATTGGTATCATATAAGATTGGACTCTTTTTAAAACAAATAATAAGAAACAATTAAGAGAAAATTATTAAAGCCGCAGTTTACTTATTAAAGTTATAATTTATTAAACTATAAATTCTGATGGTATCTATATACTATGATGAGATCAAGCAGTTTCTTCCTCTTTGATACATCAGAGTATGTATATATACTTTGATGATATCAAGTAATTTTATTGAAGCACTACCTCTTTTTTCTTGATATCAACAGAGTATATATATACTCTCGTGATACCAAACACATAAAAATAGTTTAAAAAAATAGGATATAAAAATAAATGGAATAACTGCTTATAGATAATTTTCCTTTTTTGGGTTACAATTCCATATTATTTTTCATCAAACTTATCACTGAAATTTACTTTTAATAGTATGATTTTATAGCCATAAAATTATTATGACAATTGACAAGATTTTAATGGGGGACATGCCAAATGTGCATGGGTCTTTTTTAGGGCACATAGGGAAACACTTAAAAAGTCTAAAAGCAAAGCCACTTAGACTTGGTAGAAGAAAAATAAACTATACATAAATTTCAACTATGCCAAATGCTCAAAATTCAAGAAATGTGGAATTATACACTAATTTATATTGATAAAATGTAAACAACAAAATACAAAGGGGACTACATTCTCCAACATATCAGCCCAATTTTTTAATCGACTAAAATGAGTTGAACTAATAAATAAGGATATTTTTGACCAGATCAAACTTAAACGAATTCGATGAATCATATTTTCACCACGTTTCGTGATTGACTTCCAAAAGAATGATCACTTCATTGATGAACAATTCTATTTGGATCATGTCCGTTGTTCTTGACTTTTTAATTGCAACTACATGTTTGTCTTGATGGACACTTTGTAAACTGTACCATAACCACCTCGGCCTAGGATACGATTATCAGCATAGTTGTTGGTGGATTTCTCAGAGTTCTGCGGCTGTATAGATCTTAGCTGCATCCTCCATAACACCCTCACTCCATATTTTCACAATTATTTAACCCTTTAGGGTTCAGTTTTCGTTGCAATCATGGACGAGGTGAACATTTTACCCTTTCATTTTTCTTATAGTGCCTGCATATGTTGTTTTGTGGTTTTCCTGGAACAAGAAGGATGCTTTTTAGGTATGCTTATGGCTCATATGAATCTTACTTGGGTTTTGATCTTGTTGATGTTAGTTTCATTTAGAAATTTATAGCCATAGATTATATAGATCTGATTCTTGAAAATCAATTCCTATGTAAGCAAAGAAAGTAATTTTTTATGTCAATTTCATTTGGCAAATTGTAGTTTAGTGAAATGGGTTGTAAAATAAATCTACAAATTTGATTCCTGAAAATTCCGTCTGGCAACCCAACGACCCTGTAATGCTATTGTCCGTCCAATTTGGGTCTAGGAGTTTCCATCTTACATTGTTTCTAGCTTAGGTAAAAAATATAGTTTCATTTTTCTACGAAATTCAAGTGTAAATTGAAATAAGCTGAAGCTCAAGGGTAATGGAGCTAAATGCTAGTTATGATCGTGTTTAAAATATCAATTGCTGTGGGTTCACAATAAAATGAAGAACTTAGGTGCTATTGCTGTAGGTTCTAATCGACAAAGGTAATACTTTTTGCCTTCTCTAGCTTAGTTTTTAATGTATTTTAATCCTTTCTTTTTTATTAATTGTCTAAATATAGCGGCTATCCCAGCCCACTTTTGTGATCATAATCATTGATGAATCAGATTCAATGACTCAAGATGCTCAAGTGAGTTACCTGACTTGTTTTACTAATAAGCTATATAAATTTGACCTACACTTAGATTTGCAGAACTGAGGCTTACTTTTCACCATCCTAATGTCAAATTTATTGTAAAGAGTTGAAATATGATAATGTTCCTCACACTAATCCAGGAGAACATAGGAATTGTTTGATTGAGTTATGTAAACTATATTTCTCCTTGTTCTTATATAGAGGATGTTTTAAGAGCTTTTCTAAGCTCTCTTGATGTGCTATTGCTATGTCTTATTAGAGATGTGTACTTGATGAACTTCTTATTTTGGTACTAACTGTTTTAAGATCAAATTAAGTTTCCGATGGTTGTTGTTACAGACACAATTATTCTAAAAATTCTTGGTCACAAAAATAATTTGCAATGTTTAGGTTCAATGATTTATTTGTTTTGAGATATCACGTAATGAAAATTCCAATCAAAGAAGAAGAAGAATAAAATGAAGATGACATAAGAAATTCCTTATTTTAGCTTTTTTTACAAGAACTCTCTGGTGTTTCTTTTTTCCTTTGAGTCTCTATGTTATGGGGAAGGAGAGAATTTGTTGGAGAGCAAGCTAATGTGAATTCTCATTTCATCTTTTCTTCAAGTATAGTTTTGTGTTCCTATGGGCTATGGACAACCATTTGAAATATTTGACCAGAAAGTATAGCCTGTATTGTATAGATGTATTTTAAGTTTGTAGTTATTTTAATGGAAATCATATATTAATGCTTCTCTATCATAGTTCATGATTCTAATGTTGTATCATTCTTGATTATTTTATCATAAGGTAGTAATGTTGAAGGTCTAAAAGGGATAATTATCTTGTCATCTTGGCATGCAATTTTTTTATTATTACTAGAGAAAGTAGATTTTTAATTTGTTCTTGTAGCCACATTGGTTCACATAATTTTGATCTTTTTAATAGCTACAAGAACACAGTATTTGTCTTAGTTAATGGCTTAGTTGTTCAACTGTAATATATTCCCTTTAGTTGATATGAGATGTGCTTTATCTTCTACAATAAGTAAACATGAGTTTAAACCCTTCAACCAACATTAAACATGTTTTTTTGGTAAATATTTTAATTTTATAATACATTCTACTATAAAATTCTCTGTTGTCATTAACATATTTGTTCTGGTTTATTTTTGTTTGGTCGAGACTTACAATTTTACTAAAGAAGATCTGAAACTAAGTATACAGATATGTGAAATACGTTCTTCTGTAAAATTCTCTATTGTCAACAACAACAACAACAACAACATTACCTCATTGCCTCAAAGGCTCTCGCCCATTGCGGGGTAAGGGGGGTCGGATGTATGCAGCCTGACCCCTATGTTTAAAACATAGATCGACTGTTTTCGGATGACCCATGATGAGCGTCGAAAGTTGTATTGACTAACTGCTACTTCACAATTGAAAGAAGCGCAGACAGTTTAAAGAGCCATTTTGCTTTATTCCATCATACCCCAAACATTAATCTCTATTGTCATTAACATATTTGTTCTGATTTGCTTTGGTTTAATCAAGACTTATAATTCTACTAAAGAAGATCTTGAACTAAGTATACAGATATGTATGATTAATGTTTCCTAGAACTCTAATATTGAGAGTGGGATTTGTGTTGTTGCCATCCTTTGTTAACTCTTTCGCAATGCTCAAATGCAATAGTTTTTAAGATGGGAGTTACAAATACAGAGGTATTCAGACACACCTGACTCTAAGGAGCTTGTAGATGATCAACATTTCTTTGAGCTTGATGAACAGTGGACTCACCCTTCTATTCTTCTCCACTTAAGCATCCAGCTTTTTGTCTGCAATACGATTTGAACTCATGACATGTGCCTAATCTACACATCACGTGTTGCACTCTTACCACCAGACCAAAGCCCTTAAGACCGTTTAGATTGAGTGTCTTGTATTGATGTGCTATAGTTGTCTAGCTTATTGTAGGCTAGCCTCTGAATAATATGCTGTGAAACAAGAATTTGTCTAAACTGTTAAAAGAGGTTTGCTGACACCAAATAGTAGGTATATAGCACACTAGTTCCTGGTCCATTTGGTGGACCATATTTTTCGCTTTTGTGCAGTAAACTGAATTTTCTTGTTGAAGTTTTCATAAGTGTGTTGAAGTTGCATAGTTAACACGAATCAGCAGGTTTCGAATAATCCACTGCAGGTTTATCCATCTACTACATCTGGACTATTGTTGTGTGCCTCAGGCAACAAGAGTAACAACGTTACGTTGACTAATGAGCTTGTAGATGCTCAAATCCCTTTTTGTGATGAGCAACATTCTTTGAGATTTTCTAGCACAATCGACGATAGTATTTCAATTACATATTGTGGTTGTGATTTACTCAACTCATTCTATGATATTTGGCTTTAAGCAACTATCATATGCTTTTATTTACTTGATGTAATACTCAATCAAGATTGATTCTTCTGTCATGATTCATGTTGTTCCTCCTCTTCCAATGCTCTCATAGGATTACTATTAACCATGATTTGTTTTTCTAACTTCCAATTTCATTATTGATTTGCAGGAAAATGCAGTTGATTGAATTTGAATGGTGGCCACAAGCCAACTTGTTTATGAACGTAATGATAAAGAGTTTTTGAACTACTTTGGTATATGTTTGAATACATTTGGTTTTTGTGAAATTTATTGTTAGTACATATTTATAAGATATTGCTTCCTATGTATGTGGAGTACAAGATATATTTTTGGAAGTTTATTGCAAATTCATAAATTTGATTTATTTATTAGTTATTTTTGTGCTCGAGATCGCTTATATATAATTGTGTTTGTAAATATATGCAAACTGAAATAATTATTTTCCGATTAGAAATTATGGTTATAAAAACTTTGGACAATGTTGTCACACTTCAAAAGTGTGGCTATAGGGACATCAATTAGGTGCCTTACTGATTATAAATTGTAGCACGTACATAAGCGAAAGCTACATTTTATAAATGTTTTTGTGGAAGATGTATTTAAGGCTACATTTTTAAAGCATAGCCAATAATAAAGTAGAGGGCACACTTGAAAGCGTCGTTTTATCAAATAGCCAATAAGATGGAGCTAAACGTGGCCTTTGTAACTCAAAGACAACACTTTTCAAGTATAGCTGCTATGGCAAAACTTGAAAAGTGTGGCCGAAAGTCAAAGGTAGGCCACCCCTAAAAAAGTGTTGTCAAAAGTCAAAAAATGTTGCCTTTTAGTAAAGACCACATTTCTAATTCTTTTAGGCCACACTTTACGAGGGTTGCCAAAAGTCTAAAACGTATACGAGATAGTCAACTAAAGCGATTATATAAGTTAGCAGAAAATTAAAGTGCGTAGAAGGAAAATTCAACACTGGATATTTTTATACTGGTTCGGATTCAATGTGAATCTTAGGTCCAGTCCCTTTGGGTTGCAAGAGATATCTCTTCAAGCCTTTGGTAAAGTGGGAGTTAAAAGAATTTCAACTTAAACTATACTCAGATTTTTCTCTCTTTTCTTTTTTTGTTTTTCTTTTTCTGTTGATACAAACCTCTCTTTCAATTTTTCTTCTTTTCTCTCTCTTTTTCTTTCACAGTAACAACTCTAAATATTGCAATGATTTTCTAAAGATGAAGAATATTGAAGAAATGCTTGAAATGCAGTAGGTTTGTATGAGTCTTAAGATATCCTGGAGGCCTCTTTTTATGTAGAAGAGATGACATCCCAAGAGAGTTGATCCTTGGATTGAGGCTTTGATGGATCCTCTTTCCAATAATAAGGTAAAGATTTTTAGCTAGATCAAATCTTTTTTCCTTGTTTAGCTCCTGATTCGGATCTTTTGTGGTTATAATTGTCTTCAGTATTGGATCTTTTCTTGATACTGATCTTATGATTGATTTGCTAATTTTTTAACCAATCTTTTCATTAATCTTGGATTCTTTTCATGGTAGTGATTTTCTGTCAAATCTGTGATTGATTTTGTGCCGAGATTCTATCTCTTGAAGATGCACTTTTCCTTTTGTGACTTGAATCTGCCAGATCTTGCTTGTCTTTATTTCTTGTGAAGATATGTTTCCTTTTTGATGCATTACCTGTGAGCAGTCTTCATTCAATACAATTATAGCACTAATAAAATTAATCTGTCTAATCTTTTTATTATCTCATTGATTCGTTTTCTAAAAATAAGGGTTTAAAAGAAGGTAGTAGTAGAATCTTCTCAGATCTTTCCAATCTTGCAGTAGTAAGATCTTCTCTTGATTGATTCTCTCCAATCCAAAGATGTTTGAATGATTCTCTCCAATCCAAAGATGCTTGATTGATTTTCCAGATTATTTTCCTTTCTCACTGGATATTTGATTTATTCTTCCCAATCCAAATATGTTTGATTGCTTTTTCAGATTTATTTTCCTTTCTTGCTTAGTGTTAGATTGATTTTTTTCAATAATTATACTCTTGGTGCCTCCAGCTAAAATTTCTTAATAGATTCTTCCATGTCGTACCTTAGCTGGATTGTTTCCTTTTTACTGTTTTCCTGTAATTTGTCATCAGTCAAAATATATTAGCACTAACAATCTCCTATTTCTTAATGATGACAATACTAGTATTAATGTAGTCAACTTCCCTGAGTGTATAATCATATAATCGACTTCTTGGCTTTTCTCCCCCTGACTAGTAGCATAGGTTCTCCCCCTGAATTCTTGCACAGGGTAGTCGACTAATTACGTTACTAGTACTTAGTCTTATTTCTCTGCCCCTTTGTCATCAGCAAAAGAGAAATAACAGGAAATAAATATTACATAGCACCATGGTAGAAAGTCCTTAATAAAATACAAAATCTGTTCAAGAAAAAAAATTTCAACACATGACAAGAAACAGTTAGCCAAAAAAGAGGTTGACACAAATGGAAAGACATGCAATACAGTTGAAAAATGATAAATGCACGTACTTAAATGTGGTGAAAAGATACTAATCAGAAAGTTAAAAAGATTTGGGGATAGTATTTAAAGATTTTCTGAGAAAACAAAATCTTTCTTCAAGCAAATGTTTTGTAATAATATCCGCCAATTAATTTTCAGTATTCACAAAAATAATTTTAATGTTACCATTCAAAACATGATCTCTAATAAAATGATGTCTAATATCAATGTGCTTAGCTCAAGAATGTTGCATAGGATTTTTAGTCAGACAAATAGTACTAGAGTTATCGCATAAAATTTGAGCAGGTTTAGCATTGATATCAAAATCACTCAATTGTTGAATCATCCAAAGAACCTAAGTACAACATAATTCAATAGTTACATATTCAACCTCAGTAGTACAGATGAATAAATAATTTTTTCTTGCTATTTCAGGAGACTAAGGAGTCTCCAAGGAATTGACAAGAACCACTAGTGCTTTTTCTATCGACTTTGTCACCTGCATAATCAACGTCTGAAAATTCATGAAGATGAAAAGTAGAAGATTTTTCATACCAGAGACCAAAAGAGATAGTTCCCACTAAATAATGAATAATTCTTTTTATAGTAGTTAAATGAGATTCTTTGGGAGCAACCTGAAATCTAGCACATTTATAGACACTAAACATGATGTCAGGTCTACTAGCAATAAGATAAACTAATGATCCAATCATACCTCTATATTTGTATTTATCAGCACTCTTACCATTTTCATCTATCTAGGTTGCATGAAGAGCTCATAAGGGTACTGATGGACTTTGCGTTCTCCTTTCCAAATTTTTGAATCAATTCTTTAGTATACTTACTCTGGCAGATGAAGATACCATGATCATATTGAAAATTTTGTAATCCCAAAAAAAAATTAACTCACCCATAAGGCTCATTTCGAACTCACTTCGCATGAGATCAACAAATTCCTTGCATAAATTATCATTAGTACTTTCAAAGATAATATCATCAACATTTATTTGAATAATAATATTATCATAAGAGGATTTTTTAATGAAAAGAGTTGTATCAATACTTCCTCTAGAAAAACCATGGTTTAGTAGAAATTTACTTAGCCGATCATAGCGAGCTCTTGATGCTTGCTTAAGACCATACAAACTTTAGACAGCTTAAAAACATGGTGGGAAAATTTTGGTTGTTCAAAATCTGGAGGTTGTTTAACAAATACTACTTCTTTTATAAAACCATTTAAAAAGGCACTTTTGACATCCATTTGAAATAGCTTAAAATCTTTGAAAGTAGCATAAGCTGTAATTATATGAATAGATTCTAGCCTAGAAACAAGGGTGAAAGTCTTGTCATAGTCGACTCCCTCCAGTTGAGAATAGCCTTGTGCTACTAGATGTGCTTTGTTTCTGATTACTTTTCCATCTTCGTAACTTGTTTCTAAACACCCATTTGGTTCCAATGATGGAAGTGTTTTCAGGTTTGTTAACCACAGTTGATATTTGATTTTTCTCAAATTGATCAAGTTCTTCCTTCATAGCCTTGACCCATTTGTTATCTTTTAAAGCTTCTTCAACTTTCTTGGGTTCTACCTGCGATATGAGAGCTATGTTGGCACTCTTCTTGCTTGAGGCTCTTGTCCTCATTACATCATTTGCATTCCCAATGATGAACTTCTTTGGATAATCAGGTTCACTCCTCCATTCGTTTGAGACTGATTTAGTTACTAGTTGACTTTCATGATGAAGCCGACTGGTCTTTCTCTATAGCTTCTTTTTAAGATATAACTGCACTTTGTGAGTTGATAATTTCTTCATCATCAGAGTTGCATCTTTTCTCAGAGGGTTAATTAGATTCATCAAATATAATATGAATATATTCTTCTACAGAAGATGTACGTTTATCAAATACTCTATAAGATCTACTATAATTAGAGTAACCAAGGATGATACCTTCATCGCTATGGGGATCAAACTTACTTAAATTGTCCTTACCGTTGTTGTGGATGAAGCATTTGCAATCAAAGGGATGAAAACAGCAAATGTTTGGCTTCTTCCTATTTCATAGTTCATGAGGAGTGTTTTTCAAGATGGATCTAATGAGACACTTGTTTAGAATGTGACATGACGTGCTTACAGCTTCAGCCCAAAATGGATGAAGGAGATCATGCTCACAAATCATAGTTCTTGCCATATCTTGAAGAGTTCTATTCTTTCTTTCAACAACTCCATTTTGTTGAGGAGTTCGTGGAGTTGAAAAGTTATGCTCGTAGCCTTCTTCACTGCAAAAGTTTTCAAAGGCTTTGTTTTCAAATTCTCCACCATGATCACTTCTAATGGTTGTAACTTAGTTACCTTTTTCTCTTTGAACTTTCTTGCAAAAGAACTCAAAATTCTTTAAAGTATCATCTTTGTTAGATAATAACACTACCCATGTAAAGCAAAAATAATCATTAACTATGACAAAGGCATACCTTTTCCTCCAATGCTAGCTGTTCTGGTAGGACCAAAGAGGTCCATGTGAAAGAGCTGCAGGGGTTTAGTCATAGAGACAATATCTATATTTGCAAATGAGTTTCTTGTTTGCTTACCTAGTTGACATGTGTCACAGATGTGATTCTTAGTGTAGTCAATCTTTGGTAGACCAATAACAAGATCAAGTCTAGCCAGCTTTTCAATGAGTCTCATGCTAGCATGTCCCAACTTCCTGTGCCAGACCCATGAATCTTCTATTATAGAGGCTACGCAGATGTGCTCAGTAGCTCCTTTGATGGAATCAAGAATATACATATTTCTATCTATGCTTTCAGGAAGAATCTATTTTCCGGAGTCGCCTTCAAAGATGCATCCAATCTTTCTGAATCGTACTTCTAGATCAGAATCACATAGTTGACTGATATTTAGCAGATTGAATTTTAGCCCTTTCACTAGATAAACATTTGTGATGTCACAAGATTAATTGAATGAGATTGTGCCAATTCCAATTACAGTTCTAATGGAGTTATCTCCAAAGCGAATTTTTCCTCCCTTATAGTCAGCTACAAATTTGAACAGAGATTTGTTGCCCGTCATGTGATTTGAACATGCACTATCAAGATACCATTTCCCTTTAGATTTATTATGATGTTCCTGTAAGACAAGATCAATTTTGATTTTTAGGTATCCAAATAGTTTTGGGTCCTTTTTGGTTAGCAGTACTCTTGACTTTCCAGACCGTGTTGGAAAGCTTTGAGCGACGAAATCGACATCTGGAGTAGGTGTGTCTAGACTTTCCACAGTAATGACAGGATAGTTGACTAGGTTGATCAAAACCAGAATGACTAGGAAAATCATTTTGAGAAATAGTTGATTTGAAAGATCTGTTGAGGCTAAAATGTTTTGAACATTTTTTAGGCGATTTTTAAGATCAAGGTTTTCTTCTTCCAATACATCTTGTTCAACAGTGAAAACTTCAAGTTTAATTTCCAAAGTATTTTTTTCATCTTGGATGGATCCAAGATTCTCAAAAGATTTCTTCAAGTATATAATGGCTCGATCTAAGAGATCTTTCAAATTAAGACAATTTTTGCAGAAATCATTGTTTACCTGGCTACTTTCGTCTATAGCCATGAAGTAGAAATTTGCATTACATTTATTGTCATATTCATATGTATCCTCGTCACTCCAGTAGCTAAGGGCTCTATTTTTAAATTTCCCTTGAGGATACCTTTTTTTGGCTTCAGGATTTTTACTTGCAATGTGTCCAATCTTACTATATTCATAGCACTTGTCATCGTTTCTGTTGTAGTTAGTAATCTATTTATTTTTTGAATAGTTTTGCTTACCTCTTTTTTGGTTTTTGTTGCGTCTGAAGGTTTCCATCACTGATTTTGTAATTAATGTAATCTCGTCTTCATTTAGATCTTCTTCATCATCTTGATTGTCATTAGTGGCTTTGAATGCAACATATTTTTTCTTGTCATCCTCTTTTCCCTTCTTATTTAGATATGTTTTCTCGAAAGCAATTAGATCACCTCTGACTTCATCATATGTGAAGTTTTTAAGATCCATGCTTTCAAGAGCACAACTTTTGCATGCCATTGAGGGGGAAGACTTCTGAGAATCCTTCTGATATGCTCAATGGGAGGATATTCTTTTCCTGCAGCCTTTAATTCGCCAATGATTTTGCTGAAGCGATCAAATATACTTTCCATTGATTCACCATCCTTCATTTGGAGCAATTCATATTCATAGACCATCAAACTGACAATTGTTTCCTTGACTTTGTCAGTTCCCTCATAGGTGACTTCCAATTTGTCCTACATTTCTTTGGCAGTTTCACAACTGGAGATCTTCTCATATTCCTCTCCGCTGATAGCATTGTAGAGAACATTTTTGCCATGGAGTTGATTTGAATGACTTTTATTTGCTCATTTGTGTAGTTCTCCAAACTTGGTGCAACGGATGCTTGGCTACCTTTAGTACTTGTTTGACCTTCAATTGTTGATTTGGCCACAGGAATGGGAATGTCACCCAGTTTGATGACTCTCCAGACTTTCACATCATAGGATTTTGATGAATGTTTTCATTCTTATCTTCCAGTGTGAAAAATGTTTCCAATTGAAGTAGAGAGGTATGGTTTGAGAAGTTCCCTCTTGAAATAAAGCTCCAATTGTTTGTTGTTGATTTGCCATGATCTTTTCTCACCTGCGGTTAAACAGAAGACCTAGTGAGACCAGACTTTTATACCAATTGAAAGTGCAAGGGAGGGGGGGGGGAGTGAATTGAATTTTATTCCTTTTTTAATTTAACTTAAGCTTGTATACAGATAGTCAACTAGTATACGAGATAGTCGACTAAAGCAATTATATAAGTAAGCAGAAAATTAAAGTGTGTATAAGGAAAATTTAACACTGGGATATTCTTATATTGGTTCGGATTCAACGTGAATCCTAGGTCCTGTCCCCTTGGGTTGCAATGGATATATCTTCAAGCCTTTGGTAAAGTGGGAGTTACAAGAATTTCAACTTAAACTATACTCATATATTTTTCTCTTTTTTTGTTTTTCTTTTTCTGTTGATATAGACCTCTCTTTCAATTTTTTCTTCTTTTCTCTCTCTTTTTCTTTCACAATAACAACTCTAAATATTACAATGATTTTCTAAATATAAAGAGTATTGAAGAAAGGCTTGAAATACAGTAGGCTTTTATGAGTCTTGAGATATCCTAGATGCCTCTTTTTATGTAGAAAAGATGGCATCCCAAGGGAGTTGATTTTTGGATTGAGGGTTTGATAGATCCTCTTTCCAAGAATAAGGTAAGACTTTTTAGCTAAATCAGATCTTCTTTCCTTGTTTAGCTCCTGATCCAGATCTTTTATGGATATAATTTTCTTCAATCTTGGATCTTTTCTTGATATTGATCTTCAGATTGATTTGCTGAATTTTTAACCAATCTTTTCATAATCTTGGATTCTTTTCACGATAGTGATCCTCTATCAAATCTGTGATTGATTTTGTGCCGAGATTCTATCTCTTGAAGATGCACTTTTTCTTTTGTGACTTGAATATGCCAGATCTTGCTTGTCTTTATTCCTTGTGAAAATATGTTTCCTTTTTGATGCATTACTTGTGAGCAGTCTTCACTCAATAAAATTATATCACTAATAAAATTGATCTTTTTAATCTTTTTATTGTCTCATTGATTCTTTTTCCAAGAAAAGGCTTTAATAGAAGGTAGTAGCAGAATCTTCTCAGATCTTTCCAATCTTGCAGCAGTAAGATCTTCCCTTGATTGATTCTCTCCAATCCAAAGATGTTTGATTGATTCTCTCCAATCCAAAGATGCTTGATTGATTTTCCAGATTACTTTCCTTTCTTACTGGATATTTGATTTATTCTTTCCAGTCCAAGTATGTTTGATTGCTTTCCCAGATTTATTTTCTTTTCTTGCTTAGTGTTAGATTGGTTCCTTCCAATAATTATGCTCTTAGTGCCTCCAGCTAGATTTTCTTGATAGATATTTCCATGTCGTACCTTAGCCAGATTGTTTCCTTTTTGTTGTTTCCTGCAATTTGTCATCAGTCAAAATATATTAATACTAACACCTTTAACACGAACCTTACACACTTCACAAATCTTAAACCTCCAAATTATTACAAATAATGACTCCTGCTTGGAATGTCTCACCAGCATTCTTAAAAAGTGAAGAACAACTCAACAATCAGCTACATCGGCGTTATTTGTCATCTCCATAACATCAGGACCATAGTTTATTCAAATGTGCATCCGATTTTGAAATTACAAAAGTCTAGCATCATAGGTTCTCATATACATTTCATTTTTGTGTACCCCATCCCGCTCCGTCTTTCTCGATAATGCAGAGACTTAGAAAACATAAAAGTCCTAATTCTGATTTTTAGATTTTTATTATTGTTGTTACAAATTTCTAAAGCCTCACTGCTTTCAAAGTTAACACTTTAACAGTTGTACTGCCCTGTAAATATGTCTACTTAGAGAATTGATAAATAGACTGTTTATTTGGACTTGTCCAACTTCAAAGCATTCATCGAAACTTGCTTGCTTTTCTTGTTAGACTACTTTTGTTGTCATTTTGTCATTACTAGAAAATGGGCTGAATCAAAATGAATTAAAAGTCTTGATAAACTGCAAAGAGATGAATATATAACAAGTTTTATTTTTGTTGCAAAAGGAAGGAAAGTTAGTTTGAAAAAGCCCTCATACAATACTACATACGTAACTTGGAAGTTGTTCGGTTAGAGGAGGACGCCCCAAGACAATGGTGATTGAGAAGCACCTTTGTTAGTGCTTCTATGTTGTACATCTACAAGACGATAAAACTCTATGGGTGTGTTTGGTATGGAGGAAAATTTTTTCCAGAAAATATTTTTTCATTTTCTCATGTTTGGTTAGCTTAAATATTTTGGAAAATATTTTTCAAATCAACTTATTTTCCTTAAATTTAAAGAAAATGACTTCCTTCCAAAAGTTAAGGAAAATATTTTTCAAAACTCTTATCCAATTTCGAATTGATTTTTTTATCTCATCCATATTATGATCCCCCTCCCCGAATTTCTTTTAAATAAAATAAGATTAAAAATTTATATTTTAAATTTTTTTACTTTTTTCACTTATTTCTATTACGCCTCACCCAATTCTCCCCACTCCTCCCCCCT